>JAUUDY010192106.1:0-12939 GCA_032361765.1 Panulirus inflatus
CTTGAGATGGATTCAAAGAATATTCTTTTCCCAAATATTCTACACAAATTAAAGGAAGTATCGCCAGGTCTACAAATCGTAACAGAAAGAATCTGTCTGTCTATCCCCTAATACCAATGTCCCACATATATGTCCACTATTTAGCATGTATTAGTCGATACAGTGTGTGATATACCAGCATCTACTTTACAGTAAATTTCAGTCACATGAACCAAACGAAAACTGTATCCCAAGTACCTGTACCTGAAAAATGCATGAATTGCAAAATAACAACAAATAAATTTGTGAGCAATATTTTGGCAGAAATGCTTATGTTGCACAGAGTATTATCAATACAACACAATCTGAAGGTGGTACAGTGTTGTTATTGGGACATGCTACTACCTTGGATACGTGTACAAGACAGTTAGTTGGAGGAGCACCAATATCAGCACATGAGATGAACTCCATTATCAAAAAGATCCCCTACTGCTCATTTGCTTTTTCTGCCCAGGAGTCCAAAGGCACTTGGTCTCTGGAGGAGCCACCATTCCAACCTGTCACCCATTCTGCTAATATGCGGTATGATTGGAGGATCCTTCTTCCACAGCTGTCTCCGTCCATACCTTCCCAGTATGAGGTATGCTGTCAAATGGATTGAAGCGTCTGGGGTAAACCATGGAAAGTTCTGTAGGGCCTGGATGTCGAAAGGTAGCTGTGGTTTCGATGCATAACACATGACAGTTAGAGACTGAGTTTGAACAAATGTGGCCTTTGGTGTCTTTTCCTTACGCTACCTTGCGCGCGTGCGAGGGGAGGGGGTTGTCGTTTCACGTGTGGCGGGGTGGCGACGAGAATGAATGAAGGCAGCAAGTATGAATCACGTACATATGTATATACGTATATGTCTGTGTATGTAAATATATGTATACGTTGAAATGTATAGGTATGTATATGTGCGTGTGTGAACGTGTATGTATATACATGTGTATGTGGGTGGGTTGGGCCATTCTTTCGTCTGTTTCCATTCACTACCTCTTACATGGGAGATAGCGACAAAGTATTATAGAAAATGATAATCATTTCAGTCCAGTTCATTATATCCCATACATACCACTCAACCTCATGAATGTTCAGGCCATGATGTCCCAAATCCTTCTTCTCGCCATCCTTCCATCTCTATGTTGGTCTTTTCCCAAGGAATTGACAACAAAGAAAGTGTGCAAGATGTTAATTTGACAATGCAAATGAGTTTTTTGCTCAAATGCTGAGCTAAGAGGGGATCCCATCTCTGAGACCAGATGAAATTCCAGCCATTTTCGTAAAGGAAGACAAAAAGAAAAAACTTGTGAAACTAGTTATATTACTGATGAAGCAGTATAGACAAAAGGAAAACTGCAGACATCCTCTTACTCATCTGTCTCCATTCATCCTCTCTGTGTGTCTGAACCATTTCAGCTTATTATGTTCAGGTCTTTCTATCATCCTGTGTTTACTGTCACACCTCTCTCTTGCACAGTCATTTCTTACATGATCAACCTTCTTCACACCACTGCAAGATTTTCGTTTCTGATACATCTATTCTCTTCTTTCCTTTTGCATTTGAGTTCCATTATGTGCATCAGTACAACACTGTCAGACTTACCCATCATTTTCATATGCCTAGGACCTTATCGTTTTTCCCACCCTTTGACTTGCTTCATGAAGCCCTTATGGGGAAATCCATCGTTGCATCCACTACCAGGTAGCTAAAGTACTACATTTCCTCCAGGTTCTCCCCATTCAGACTTAACTTGAAACTTTCCAGTCTTAAACCCTTGCTGTAGCTCATTGCTCTTTTGTTCATGTTTATTGTCAACATTTTCATTTCACACACTCCCTGACTCTGTCACCATCTTGTAGAACATCTCTGTAGTTTGCTTCTTGAGCCATGCATTTATCTTTTATATTCTCTATGCATTATATACATTTTATTTTTCTTACTTGTTCGCTGTTACCCATGTTAGCAAAGTAAAGTCAGAACAGACAAGGAATAGTCTCATTCACTCATTCAGTCTCTACCTGTCATGCTAAAAGGAAGTGAAATATGAAACAAAGACATTGATTTTAGTATAAATTGTCTTTTTTAGAGGAACTGCCTTGAAGTCTGTTATATCTAAAGTGTTAAGCATGTGATTATTTCTTTTGGGATTTGATGAAAGAGAATGTTTGTTCATATTAGAATACACATGAAGATATTAGATGGAAATTAATCCTTATATATGTTGTGAAACAAACCCTGAACAATGGAATTGCTTGTTTACCCAGGTACGACGTGCATCAGCAAAGTGTCTTGAGGCTGTAATCTCAACTAGACATGAGATGCTGATCGAGTTTTACAAAACAGTATCTCCTCAACTTATTAACAGGTTTAAAGGTAAGTCCTTTGTTTGTTTTTTGCTTAGAGATCAACCTATATGTAAAGATTTTGTATACTTGTACTTTGAATGCAGAAAGTATCTTAAGTTACTGTAATATATAACAGAAAGAAGCATCATTACAGCATGTGAAAGTTTCTTTTGATAGTTTTATTTCTGTGCACCTTTGCTTCACCTAGTAAATTGAGCTAGCATCAGGAACAAATGAACATGTGTTTATTTGTTCAAAACCAGGCTCCAACCACCTCACGTGCCCTGATTCAGCCCATTGACCTCATGTCACCCCTTGTATATCACTGTGCTCTAGTTCCTTTTATTTCCTCCATGTTTAGGCCCCAAGCCTTCAAAGAATCTTCCATCCCATCCTTCCACCCCTCATTGGATTCCTACTTTTTTGTTACCCTCATGTGTGACATGTATACCATCTGAATGTTTCTTTATTTCAAGGACAGGAAGTAAGTATTATCTAGGACATTTGTAGATTTATAGACATGATGGCAAATTCTAGTAGCCTGAATGATGGAGATAGGAGTGTTGGCTGCCTTTGGTGAGCATTGGACACTGAGTCTGTTTTAGTGATATTTGTTGCTTATAGTTGGTGTTGTTTTGACCCCTTGTTGTTCTTAATTTTGCCCATCATTCAGTAATGATAAATTTTTTATTATCAGTTGCTGCTTTTAGTGAGGTATTGTCTCTTTAGCACAAAGGTCTTTTCATGACAGTTAAGTTTCTCACCTAAAAAAAGAGTGATTATTTTGTCAGTTGGTTAGTCAGCCCAAAATTAGATTCATAAGGACTTGTCAGAGTGTATGCTTTGTTCCCATGTTTGAAGACAAAAGGAAAAAGTGAATGATCCCATCAAAGATGTATAAGTGTGTTGAGCGTCCATGATAAGACTGTTCATAGAATTGATGATTGTTAGGGTTGTGTTGTTCACAGAGCAGTGAATTAAGGAGTAATGTGGATTTAGAATGGGTAGAGGTTGTATGGAACAAGTGTTTGTTATGAACAGTTTATTTGAAAGTACACATATATGTATTCATTTTTAACTGAACATCCCACAGAGCGGGAAGAAAATGTTAAGGTTGACATTTTCCATGCTTATATGGCACTACTGAGACAGACCCGTCCCTCACTCAGCCTCAGTATAGACCCCGATGCCATGGAGCAGGAAGAGGGCACTATTTCTATGCTAAAGCAACAGGTGAGAAGTTACCTTCATGCCATTTTGATTACCATTTCACTGTTAGCTGAATGAAGTACAACCACCTGAATACCTGACTCAGTTATCATATGAATATCAACTCCTTTTGCACAATTACAGATGAGTGGAGTATTTTCATAGTATTTTTTTAAGTCCTCATCTATGCATGTTATGAATTTGAAGAATGGCACTAGTCAAATAGTACTTTCATATCAGTATTCCACTGAGATGGTCTTTTAGCATTATATACATATTTCTTTCCTATGCCAGTTTGTCCCATGAAGAGTTGAGATTTTTGGATATTTTGAGGGGTTACAATTTAAGCATTTGGGAACTATTTTGGGTAAATTTAGTTATACAGGAGAGATAAGGGAGAGAGCAGTACAGGGTAGAAGAATCATGGGATCCCTTATAAGGGTAATGAAGGGTAGTGGTGTAAATATGGAAGTGAAGAAAGGATTGAGGAACAGCATTACCCACCTGACCCTGACCTATGCATCCAAAACATGGACACAGATTGAGTCATAGAGGTCAAGACACAGGCTGTGGAAATGAGCTGTTTGAGAGGAAGATGTGGTATGACTGGATGGATTGAAAAAAGAAATAAGGGGTTGTAGGAGAGATTTGGTATGACAGGAAATGCAAATTTCATGAATTGTAGAGTGGGTGAAACATAATACTTTGAGGTGGTTTGGGCATGTGGAAAGAATATAAGGTGGGGAGTTTACAAGGAGAGCATGATAGTATTATTGAGGGGGGAGCATGATAGTATTATTGAGGGGGTTAGTGTGAGAGGAAGACGACTGGTGAATGGGGGAATAGAGTGTAAGGTTACTGAAGGGAGAGAAATGGAGGAATAATGAGTTGAATGGTGTATGTGAGGGAGACACGTAAGCATAGAGATAAGTGGAGACTGTTTTGCCATTGCCGCCTCTCCAGTGGGAGTTCGTGGAGGGACTTGGCATTGGAGGTATAGGTACATAGATAGATAGAACTTTCGGACACCTTGTCTTAGCGTTGGAATAGCAAAAATATACTTCATTTGTCATTATCCACCAACCATTGATGGTGGCAGCTTGCTCATTTTGGGCCCACTTTTAACCAATAAGGGTCTCCCACACCAATGATATTACCATTCCACTTCCTCAACAGGTTTGAGCCACCCAGCAGCTCTTGAATTCTTTTATGTTGCATGTAGACTGGATAGTTTGTTTGTTTTCTTCCCTTCTTTTTCACCCTTCTGTGGTTCAGTACCTTTCTGTAGTTTTTTTGTAAGGATGTTGTGTATTTTAGATGTACTGTGGTCAGAACAATAGGATATGCTTATTTGTTTATGCTTATTGATATGGATATATGGTGTTGCTGGACTGTGCCTGCTAGAGGTTAAACTACAAGTGAAAAGTCACTTTTGGCATGGCTGTATCATTGGCAGTGCAGTCTCTTTAAAGGACTTCTCTCTCCAAAGGAGTCTGTGTTTTCCTGCTTTTGCAAGTAACTCAGTCTTGGGCTAAAGGAGCTTTTTTTTTTTCTTTCTTTCTTTTTTTTTTGTGACATACTGATGCAGATGAATGACCTTTAAGTTGCTCTTCAAGTTTAACTGGTGGTCATAAAAGTGATCATCTTTCTCTAGGAATTAAATTCTACAACTCTTTCATATCTTTTTTAAGGTACCAGCACTGGTCAAGTCCGTACATAGACAAATGAAGGAAAAAAGTATCAAAACCCGCCAAGGTTGCTTTGCACTTTTAACAGAACTAGTGCAAGTATACCCTGGGGCCCTAACACACCACATCCCAGCACTCATCCCTGGTATTCAGTTCTCTCTTGGGTGAGTATGCTGAGGAAGGAGTCATGAGCAGACGGATAAGGCATTGGCATTTATATCTTTATCAATTGAAATATAACAAGGATGTTTGTAAGTGTAATTTTGTTTTGTCTTCACACTTCAGCAACCTATTCTAATACACACATTAGTGCCACAGTAAAGAAAACTAAAATTTAAAGATACTAAGAGTTAAAAAACAGTGGACGAATAGGAAAAGAGAATGGAAGAAAAAAAGCAGCGAAATAGTGGAACAATTAGAAGGAAAAAAATAAGTTGTGCTAACATAGAAGTAATGGAGGTACATAGAAAAAAGTTCAAAGCATAATATGTAAAGAAATGTACTATTTGCTTACATGAACGAAGAAAAGAATAAAAATGAGGGATTGGACCTTGTAAAGAAGTAAACGGTTATGTTTAGGGTTAAGGACAATTAGATCAAGGAAACAGTGACATTATGAGGTATTATGGCATACAAGTAGTGATTATGGTTTAATCTTGTTTCCCATTCATGCAATATCACATGTGAACTATGCCAAGATATTTTGATTCCCACAGAATATTTAACCTCGATTATGTTGTGAATGCCCTATTTTAGTTTGAATTTTTCCTTTTATGTCCTGTGTTAAATTATATTCTGTATATCGCTTGTATTTTAGGAAGACATTGCATATGTTGACAAGTATAGTAGGGAACTGTACTGTAATGTCACAATGCATCCAATATTATGTCTGTTAACTTAAATATATGATAGATTATGGTACTACAAATGAAACTGAAATGTGTTTATTAGTACATTCTCTTTTTAAACAAAAACCACTTCTTTTTCTTGTTTGTACACTTTTCTTTACAACACAGGAGTTATAGAAGACCCTGTTCCAGAATGTTGATGAGAACACTGATAGTGATAGGAGCACTAAACACATGGTGTTTATGAAATATTAGCAAGCATTGGAAATATATAGGTAATGAAGTCACTAGAGTAGTTTGTATTGATGAGGTCAAAGTGATGGATGAAATCACTGGAAATGATGAAATGATAGCAGCTGGAAGGACGTAGTGTTGTTAATGTGGAAAGTAGTAAATTCCTGGTAATTTTAATGACATAGAGCTTTACTAGCTTGGAAGTAGTGAAGAAATTAGTGCTGTCATTATTGATATGCTGTAATATTATTAAGGTTTTAAATTTACTTGATTGCTCTGATAGTTTTTCTTTTTTTACAGTGATAAAAACAGCAGCAGTAACATGAAGATTGACACCTTGGCATTTGTGCACTGTCTTCTGGTTCATCATAGTGGAGAAGTGTTCCACCCTCACATTGGTGAACTTCTTCCTCCAGTGGTGACTTGTGTTGCTGACCCATTTTATAAGATTACAGCTGAGGCTTTACTTGTGTTGCAACAAATCGTCAAGGTCATCAGACCACTTGGTGAGACAGAGGAGTTATTTGCATAAGCTGTAATTGTTTGAGCTCTGTTTTGATATTCCTTCATATGTCAGAAAATGAGACAGAGGTAAAATTTAAGTAGGAAGAAAAGTAAATTATATATGCAGATGAATGAGATCAGGAAAAAGAGAAAGTAAATAAAATGTTTTGGTTATAGTAAGGGGAGAGTTATTACTAGACATTAGAGTTGAGTAGAGTGAATTATAAAGCATCATGACAGTGAATTTTTTGTATACTTGAAGTGATTGCCAGTTTTATAGCACAATAGTGTTCAGGTATGCACATATGACATTTATGTTATATATATATATTTTTGAAGAAATTTTCAAGGTTAACAGATGTATGTTTCATTTGCTAGACTTGGCTTCATCTTTTGACTTCACTCCGTACACTGGTGACTTGTACCACTGTACACTGGCAAGATTAAGGGCTGCAGATCTTGACCAAGAAGTTAAGGAACGAGCCATTGCCTGTATGGGACAGATTATTTCACACCTTGGTGATCATCTACAGGTAGGTATATAATGTTCATATAACATTTGAAAATTGTGCCATTGAGAATTTATCCTTCATATGTTCACACCATGTAAATTCTTTAAAAGGTGGAGACTAGGGAGTACACTCCCCATTCTCCTGGGGATTTAAACCTAATACATCTAATCTTTCATTCCATCCTATCCTCTCCTTGGTGTCCACATCTTCCCATCCACCTTCAACTTTTGACATGTACATTCTCTTAGTCTTTCTTATTTCATCCTATCCACATTCTTTCTTATCTCATCCTATCCACATTCCATACCAATTCTGCGAACACTGGTCAGCTCTTTCAGTCGGGCTGTTCTTAGTACGGTACTCGTTTCATACATTGTCATTCCTTACATGATCAACTTGCCTCTACATTATTGTTTCCAGACATTTTATTTCCAACATACCCCCTCTTCCTTTCTGTAATGTTCTTGGTCCAAGACTTTTGATTTTGAAAATACCCATACAACACTGTCATACCTTCAAATATACCCATCTTTGCACTAATAGACACCAACCTCTTGTTCACATTCCATAATGCACCCAGGATAGTCTCCTAACCTCTTTTAACTCTTTTCACCCCCTGGGGTTCCATTTATTGCCATGTGCTCTCCTAGGCACCAAAAGCACTCCTTTTCTTCCAGATCATTCCCATTTAGACTAACATATCATCCTTTCTCATGTCTGCTGAACTTCAGTACCTAATTTTTGTTCACATTTCCTCTACATTCTGTTCACACATTTCCTAAACCTTCAACAGTAGCATAGAGAGAAAGGCAGACTTTTTTTTCAGTTATTCTGATTTGCAATTTCTTGTTCCCAGGGAGAATTGGGGACTTGCCTACCCATTTTTCTGGACCGATTGCGAAATGAGATCACCCGCTTAACTACTGTTAAAGCACTCACAAAGGTGGCAGCTTCACCTCTCATAATTGATCTTCGACCCATTCTTGGAGATGCATTGCCAGTGTTAGCTTCATTCTTGCGTAAGAACCAGAGAGCACTGAAATTAGCAACATTGACGCTCCTTGACACATTAGTTACTAACTATTCTACTGCACTCAGCCCTCAAATGCTTGATAAGGTAAGTATTTTTACTTTGTGTATGCTAAATTCATACGAAATAATTTTTAGTTATTCACATCATCAGTTTTGGGAGAGTCCCCTTTCAGTTAATGTATCGGATGATTGACATGCAAACAGTTTCAAATATTCCTTTATTTTGCAGGTTTTGGTAGAGTTGCCTCCATTGATAAATGAATCGGATCTTCACATTGCTCAGCTGTGCCTCACTCTCCTCACATCTACTGCTAAATTACACAAATCATCCCTTGCCAATTTTCTGCAGCTTATTATGCCTGATGTTATGGCTCTTGTTAGATCACCATTGCTGCAAGGTAGATATGAAGTAAAAGTATTTCAAAGTAGCATGGCTGATGCATCTTGACTAACTTTTTTTTATGGAAATATCTTACAATGTGCAACTTCCACTTCTTTTAGTTTTCTGTGATTAAATTGAAAATATATGTGTACACCTTTATGTTGGAGCAGTTAACCATTCATTGTGATGAGAGGTTGTATGTTGGACTTGTGTCTGTCTGTGATTAAAAGGCTGGCTAAAGACTTCCTTAGATGCATACATTATATTTCTTCTCCAACCTGTTTAGTATTTAATGATTCACCGCATGTTAACAGGGGGAGCACTGAAGGCCATGCAAGATCTTTTCGAGGCAGTTGTACGTGCTGGACTACCAGGTTTAGGTTACCAGGACATCCTCAATCACCTTCTTGCTCCATTGGTCTCACCTCAGGCTGCAAACATCCACAAGCAGGTAAGAAAATCTGATTATTTAGATCCATTTGATTGCTCACCAAGGATTTTTTATACTTGTATAGAGTATTTTTTAAGATTCTTTTTGTTGTAGTAAATTTGCCTACAACTAGAAAATGCCATTGCTATGGGAAAATTCTGTTGCTGTTGGATTTGATACATGAGAGGGAGAATTGAGCAAGCAGAGTCATAGATCATCCAAGCCTACGAATGGTTAGATGTAATTTGTTATTGTAAAGTATATATATTGAGTTACAGTAATGTTTCATGGTGTATGTTAAAAAATAATTGCTCCATAGTACACCTGTATTTGCTAATATTTGCTTACATTATGGTTATGGATGTGGGAAGAATGTTATATGGCCCTCCAGTTACTATGTACTTGTGATGCAATAAGCTCATTAATGTAAGTGAAACTGATGGTTACTATTATATTTATTTTGACAGGCATACCACTCCATGGCAAAATGTGTCGCAGCTCTAACCCTTACACACCCTGGCGAAGCAGTTGGTGTTGTCAATCGGTTTCTCATGGATGTTACTAATCCTCGGTCACCAACAGTTCAGTCTTTCTCCCTCCTTGCCATTGGAGAAATTGGAAAGCACATGTAAGTCTTAAATTGGGAAGATAGAAGGATAAAGGTTATGATTGAGTTATATTAGACCTAGGGATATTTCAAAAGATAATGCAAAAGGAATGGTTAAGTATCACATGCAAAAGAATTATTGTGTGTGTGGAGGACCCCAGTGGTGTAGTGGTTAGTGTTTCTGACTGTGACACACAGAGGCCACCCAGGGTCATGCACATAGATTCAGATCCTGGCTGTGGCAGTCAGTCCATAGTCAACCCAGTTGTTCATCTGCCCATAAGGGTTGGTTGATAAGATGACCTTGATTAGGGCCTCAGTTGCCGATGCCATTTCAGTTAACATAGAAAAAAATACATAATTATTTTTATGCAGCTTATCAACCACAGAGATTCATAGAAAAAAATACATAATTATTTTTATGCAGCTTATCAACCACAGAGATTCTGACATTCTTGTAATCTTCCAGTGATCTCAGCAGCATCCCACAACTAAAGGATGCAGTAGTGGCATCATTTAGTTCTCCATCAGAAGAAGTAAAATCAGCTGCTTCATATGCTCTCGGCCACCTTAGCTGTGGGAACCTACAGGAATATCTTCCTTTTGTCTTATCAGAAATAGAGGCAAATCCCAAAAGACAGTATCTTCTTCTACATTCACTAAAAGAGGTGAGCAGTATGTGTTATTAAAATAATCTATTGATGGTTTATTTGTTATTTTGTACTATTTTATTTGGATAAGTAAATCTGTGATAAGATTAAACCCAAGGGACCCCTGTGGTTTAGTCAAAGATGATTCTTACCGTAAGTGATAAAAATTTTCTGTCATCCTTTTATATCTTTTGAAGTGTGCAACAGAATCCTTTCTGGCCTTCACTGTCACTACCTTTAACTGACAAGAAACCTATGGGCATTTGAGCCCCTCACTCGAATTTGCTGGTCTGTATTGGTGTAATTTAATCATGGGATGACCTCATACCATAGCAAAGTTTGACTGCTGTTATGATATCTGCATAGTTTTACAACTGGTTTGTCTCTATTCTAACAAGTATACTTCTAATTTTGTTGTAATTGTTGTCATGTTAACTATGGTCTGGCCTAAATAGGTAGTATTAAATGTGACTGATTTGTAATATTTTGATACGTATTTGTTTTTATTATTAATCTTGTTTATTTGATGATTGATAATTGGTTGCAGGCAAAACATTTTCAGGTATAAAGTATTCTTAGGTTTTGTACTTTCATCCTGTTCATGCCATTTCTTCCTACCTTTGGTCATTTTACAAGGGCAGTGAGATTAGAAAGGAATGATTTTAGGTAGGGATTTTCTGTGGCATTAGGATATTTAAGTTGACTCACTCCCTCCTTCAGGGTTGCTCCTTTGTACTTTTGTAAATAGTGTTTAGGTTGAAGCCCTTTTTTTGGCAGTTCATGATGTATTTATCCACACGATCACAGCTTAGCCACTAACATCAACCTGCTGTTGTTGGAGTATTATATTTAGCGCTTCAACCTGTCATTGATGAGTAGTTTGCAGTTGTAATGATGCACTATTAATTACTCAAGAGACTTTTTAATCTTATTTTATAAGCCGCTAACCTATATTCTGTTTTAATACAGTCTAAAAATTACAACTAAAGTCAAATACACAATTTCCCTTCTTATCATGAAATACGACTATAATCCATAGCTGTCAAAAAATAGTTTTTACATTCCACATGATATCCCAACCCTCTCCCAGCTTGGAAATGGCACTAGGGTCCCTTAAGGTGTTGCCTTGCTGCAGAGGCTGACTTATACCTCATGCAAATGTGGCCCTTCTTTGTTCGTTCCTGTTGCTACCTCGAAAGTGGGAAACCACAGTCAAGCATGAAGAAAGTGTGAAAAAAAAACACACACACACACACATATGTGCTTTCCTCTCTCTTGTACTTTTATTTATTCAAGGGCCCTGAAATGGAGAGGGTATATATCATTAATCTCCCCAATCTTTCAATTTATTTATGATTGCTGCAGAATCCCTTTCTTTAATAGAGTCCTAGAGTTACTTTAGGACTCCTTTTCCAGGAGCTCTTACATCTTTAAAGCTGTGCTCCTTCCCACTCCAGATATATTTACTGATGCCCTTGCAAATTCGGACAGATTACATTTAAGTATGGTAGGCAGAGGCTGTTATTTTGTAGAATTTTTTCCTCATCTTGCTAAGAAATTGTTGTGTTCTTTCAGATCATCAGCCTTCAGAGTAAGAGTGCAGAGGGTGTTAAGGTCCTTCAAGGTTTTGTGAGTGACATATGGACACAGCTTTTCCGACACACAGAATGTGTGGAAGAGGGAACTCGTAATGTTGTTGCTGAATGTTTAGGCAAATTAACACTCATTAATCCTTCTGCTCTTCTACCTAAGTTGCAAGAATCTTTGAAAACAGACTCGCCAATGATGAGAACCACAATAGTCACTGCCATCAAGTTTACCATATCAGACCAGGTAAGGGTTTTAGACTGACTTTTTTCTTTCATCTTGTCAATACTTTGCATATTGAAGAGTATCAGAACTTTTAGTCATAGGTTGTGTATGCCTGGACATATATACTTATGTAACTACTTGTTTTTAATCACATGTTTATTCTAAATGGTGAGGGAGTTTTACACATATGGAGTCCTGACGCTTGAATAGTCTCTATCGTACTTCATAAATTTTTGCATTGTACCTTCATTAACTTGCAGTTGCTGTCCTTACACCTCTCACTTTCCTTTCTCTAGCAATTTAACTTCCTCATCCCACCACTCGTATTTACCCCCTCCTACCTTTTACATACCATATGCTTCACCTGGACATTTAAACTTTTCCCAGGCTTTTCCGACTCACTTTGTTCCATTTACCTTCACCCTATGCCATTATAAAGTCAATCCTTCTTGGTAATTCTGCTCAGAGCATCTTTCTTAAGCTTGCTTATTGTCTTTGCTTTTTTTACTTGTATTATTTCATGTTTTCCTAAAATTACTACAAAGTTTAGTACTCACCTCCACTGGAAATGATCAGACATTCCACCTGGAGTTGGAGCGATGTGGTATACCGGGGCCGACGTGCTGTCGGTGGATTGAACCAGGGCATGTGAAGCGTCTGGGGT
>JAUUDY010192215.1:0-12938 GCA_032361765.1 Panulirus inflatus
ATGCATAGGTATGTATATGTGCATGTGTGGACATGTATGTATATACATGTGTATATGTGTGGGTTGAGCCACTCTTTCGTCTGTTTCCTTGTGCTACCTTGCTAACGCAGGAAACAGCGACAAAGTATAATTAAAACAAAATAAAAAAAAAGGAGCAGTTACAAAAGAAGAACAAAAGCATAAGAAATAATGCAACATGATGAAAAATAAATTCTCCTACCTGAATGACGTCTGGCAACTGATGATTTCTCTGCATCAGCTTCTGCCTTTATCAAAGCCACATACTCAGCCCACTCAGTACTGCTCACTGCCGCCTCTGCCAGGAAAATATTTTATGAACATTTCTGTATTTTATTTACAACTCTGTGGCATAAAGGACCTACAAAGAATTCAATACTCTTACTTGACTTACAGTACATTAATTATCCATCCCTGGGAAGTCAGGGAGAAAAAACACTACCTACATATCACTTCTGTGTCATAAAAGGTGACTAAAAGGGGCAGGAGTGGGGGCTTGGAAATCCTCTTCTCCACATTCTAAGAGTAGGAGCAAAAGCAGGAGCCAACTTAGGAATTTTCCTTGAAGGCTCATTCATCTGTATAAGTAGAACATGATGAGAAATTATATATAAAAAAATACATTAATAAATTAATGTCTTACATTCTCTCTCATCATATAACTAGAGCCCAGATGTTCAGGAATGAAAGACTATGTAGCATACTACCTTTGAAACCCTAAGGTTGATATGCACAAAAGGAGCGAACATCTTGAATATCTGGGTCCAAGACTCTTCAACACCTGGCCTCCTATCATCAGAAACAAAATGGGATGCACAGGATAAGTACCAATAAAGTCTACCAAACCAGCCTGGCTGTGGAGGTTATGTGGTCCTGTGGGCTCTGGCTTACAACAGCTTATTCTACTAACAACCCAATCTAACAAACTGGGCCTAGCCCAAGCTGTGGGGATGAAGACTCCAAAAGACTTCATCATGTATTCACCAAGCAAAATGTCAGAAATGCGTTTTTGCAATTTCAATATCAAATTTGCCTATTTCATCTTAAAATACCTATTTTCATTGTTTTTATAACCTTCTGCAGTATTAAAATTTCTAAGTGTTTTTGAATTACTATTTGGACGTCCTTAAAGAGAAGAAAAATTTTGCTCCTTATCACAAAGCAAAGTACTTAATATCAAAATGGAACATTTCCTTCAGCACTTTTCTTTTGCATACAGGACATGTGTTATGACAAGTACATTGCGTGTGAATACATCCTGGTAGTGTATCGTCTTCCACAGCCTGGACCATATGTCTGGATCAGTATCCTTTCAAACAATGCCGGACACATTTCACTTACAATGCTTAAAGGAGTCTTCTTCAAAACTTACAATTTAGTTAAAACGTTTGGTAGCAATGTGTTGTCCACAGATGGGGTAGTATTATTTTGAAAAACATGCTAAAAATCAGTGAACTATGAGAAATACTTTGTTTCTCAACATTCAGAGACACAAAGCTAATTGCACAAGTGGTCAACAGAAAGCTTCATATATTACAGCTTCCAGTCAGCAATCTCAATTTTTGTTGGAATGGGAACAAAGTTTGTGTCCTGAGAAATGCAATGATTTCATTAAATGCAAAAAAATATCTGTTCCTTCTTACATATTCAGGAGAAAAATTGTAAATCTGCAAGAATCTGATAGAGAAATTGTCATGTTCTAAGACCAGAAAATTTAATTTTGTTTCGGTCGCATTTTCTTCAAGAGGAAATGTAGTTTCTTGTCAAAATATTTCTGTATTTTCCAATAGGTGTATAAAACTGCCAGATGTTTCCTGTATTTTCAGACAGAAGAAAGATTGTTAAGGTGGAAAAATATGACATTTTGGTACCAAAGCTGTTTTGCTGTGGTGCAACTTGCAAATGCCCATATTTTCTCTATTTTCCCTAAGGCAGCTGTTTGTCTTGTTCATTTGCCTGCCTTTTTTAAGGATTTTACAAATAAAAAGGCCTCTACTGAATATCCTCCGACAAACATGCTGCAGAAATTCTTCTTCTTCTCTGCAGTTTCTTTTTCTGTAATGAGTGCCCCAAACTTGCAACTGACTTATGTTCCTGGAAAATGTGTCCTTAGTTGGGGCAACTGAAACCCATTACATAAAGGGGGTGATGCTCCTGAGTAATAATTTTCTGTATGGAACTTTGCCTAAGGACTACTTACATTTTACATCTATTGATTTTGATCATATTCAATGAAACAACAGAAAATGTGGTGATGAGGGTTTGGCAAAGACGGTTAATGTCCTGACAGGCCTAAGCCCAGTGATCCAAATGAGCCTAAGGACATGTTTATTCATATTCATTATGTTATGTGCATGATTATGATCTTGGGTAAGAAAACAAATACCAGTACACTGTATATACAACAATGAAAGCATATATTCAGTACCAAATTACAAATAAGATTGTGGTACAGTACTATACTTGATTCCTACACATATATGCAAATTTCTCACAAAGAGTGCAAAATAAAGCATGCTAATACATATCCCAGTACATGCAGATTTCTGTGTTGGTATAAACAAATTCATTTATCCTGTATAAGAAAGTATATATACATATATTGACATGAGAAATGGCGATCAAGTATTAAAAAAAATAAATAAATACAAAACACTGCAAGACTTTCTATATACAAATATCTCAGTAATGTCTCTCATCTCAATGGTAGCCAAAAAGTAATGTTCAATATTCAAAAGTGAAAGGCTATTCAACTGGATTTAGCCCACTGTTCACTCAAGTTGATGTTTCACTCTCTTGAGTATAAAAATTGACTAAAGGTGGTTATCATTAGGTAGAGATACACACAAAGAGCAACTGAAATTTAAGGAAACATTACACATAGTCCAATGTGACTGATCAGACTGTATTTGATATTCCCTGCTTTCTGTCATAGTTGTCATGTGAAATCAATAGGAAAGATGATAATATTGCTACATATGAACCAAAAGTGGTGCAATTACTATATTTGAGTGGGCTTATGGTGTTTGATAGACCTATGTACTTTGGAGGGCCTATGCAGGTTGTTAACTTATAAGAACTCTAGTGGGCCCACACTGTTCCGTAGGTCAGAGTGATTTGCTGGGCCAATGTTTTTTGATGGGTCCACATTGTTTTGTTGGCCTATGTGTAATTACTGATCTGTACTGTACATGGATGGAGTTTTACTCTCATGAGGCCCCATCTATTGAGCATTCTCTATCACATTTTTAACAGATGTTCACCATTTCCCACATCAAAAAAGAAACAATAGGATCAGATGAAGAAATGGTCTCCTTTGCTCACATACATTCTCTAGCTGTCATATATAATGCAACTAAACCAGAGACCTCTATCCACAAGCAGGCCCTACAGACCTTTCTATGGTTTCATCCAAATGCTTCACATGCCCTGGTTCAGTCCATTGACAGCAAGTCATCTGTAAATCATACTGTTTCAATATACTCTATCCTTTGCACTCCTTGCATCCTCTTCCATGTTCAGGTCCTGATCCTATAAAGCATCGTTAGCTTTATAATGCACCTAAACCAGAGACCTCTATCCACAATCGGACCCTACAGACCTTTCCATGGTTTTCTCCAACTGCTTCACATGCCCTGGTTCAGTCCATTGACAGCAAATCATCTGTAAATCATACTGTTTCAACATACTCTATCCTTTGCACCCCTCACACCCTATCTCATGTTCAGGCCCTGAGCCTTTGAAGCATCATTAGCTTTATACTTCCACCTCCTTCTTGGTTCCCCTTTTCCTAGTTCCCTTCACATCCGACATGTATACCCTCTTAGTTGTCCTTTCCTCAATTTTCCTCACCATATGTCAAAACAATTTCAGCACATCCTTTTCAGCTCTCTCATACATACTCCTCTAGCACCACACGAAGTCCTCTTAGTCATTCCTTCTTCAGTTATCCTCCTTAAACGTCAAAAACATTTCAGCACACCCTTTTCAGCTCTCATACATACACCACTCTCTTATCCTAGAATTTCTCATCATATCAACCCTTCTTACACCCCATATTCAGTCCTCAAACATTCCAGCTCCCACATATTCACCCTACCCTTTACATTTTTGTCGAAGGCTCACCTCACATCCACATAGCAATGACAGGACCTACCATACCATCAAACATACCCATCTTTGCCCATACAAACAGTAAACTCTCTTTCCTTAAATTCCTTAATGCACTCTTTGCTTCCTCACCCACCCTATGGCTCACTTCAGCTCCCATGATTCCATTCACTTTCCTATCCACTTCCAGGTATCTAAAACACTCCACTTCCTTCAAGTTCTCTTCATTTATATTTACATCTCCAACTGATCAGTCATTTTTTACTGCTCAACATAATAACCTTGCTTTTGTTCACATTTACTCTCAATTTTCTCCTTTCAAATGTTCCCCAAACTTAGATAACAGCTTCTACAGTTTCTCACTTAAATCTGCCACCAGCAACATATCATCAGAACACAACAGCTAACTCACATCCAAGGTCTTCTTACCCCTAGCTGAAAACATACCTGCTCCCCTGTCCAAGATCCTTTTCATTTATCTCCCTCACCAACCCATCCTTAAACAGATTTAACAGCTATGGTGAAATCACATATCTCAACTGCAGACCCATATTCATTTGGAACAACTCAATTTCCTCTCTATCTACTCAGACACACGCCTTACTCTCTTGATAAAAATTCCCCTTTTCTTCTGATAGCTTTCCTCTTATAACATAAATTCATAACACCTTCCACAAAGCATCTCCATCAACCCTATCATGATTCATAAATGCCACAAACACATTCCTCTGTTTTCTCTAAGTATTTCTCAAACATATTCTTCAATACAAACAACTGATCCACATATCCTCTATCACTCCTGAAACCACATTGTTCCTCCCAAATCAGATGTTCTGTGCATGTCACCACCCTCTCAAACATCACTCTCCCATACAACTCAACAGGTATACTAGGCAAATTTATACCTCTCTAATTTGAACACAAGCCTTTGTCCACCTTCTCTTCACAAAATGGCACTTTATATATATTCTGCTAATCATGTGACAGTTCACCATGATCCAAACATACAATGAAAATCCTAACTAACCAATCAACGACATAGTCACCCTCTTCTGTAAGAAATTCATCTGCAATAACATCCACTCCAGTTACTTTGCTGCATTTCATCTTATGAAAGATTTGCACCACCTCTTCTTTTTTCACAAAAAAACATTTTTCCATACTATTTCACTTTGCATACCACCCAGATCCAAACATCCTACATCTGCCACCCTATCATCAAACCCAATCAACAATCCCTCAAAGTACTCACTCCATCTCCTCTTCACCTCTTTACTATCTGTTACCACTTCCTGATTTCTCCCTTTCAATGAGGTTCCCATTTGTTCTATACTTTTTCTCACACTAATAACCTCCTTCCACAATTTCTTATTTCTGAAGTTCGCTGATACTCGCTTACCCAAATATTCATTTGCCCTCTCTTTTAAACCCTGCAGCTTCCTCTTGACCTCTAACTGCTTTCTCTCACACTCCTTCCTTGTGAAAACTGTCCATAAACCTCTCTTCTCTTTCACTTGCAACTTTGTCATCCTACCACTAAATGCCCTTTCTCAACAGCCCACCTCCCATCTTCCACATGCCACATATTTCTCCCACACATGCCTGCACTGCTTCCCTAAATACCTTCTATTCCTCACCCACTCCCCTCACTTCATTTGGTCACACCTTTTGCCACTCTACACTCAATCTCATCAGGCACTTCTCCACAGAATTTTCTTTTCCAATGTCACTTACTTTCACCATCCTCTTCTCACTTATTTCCTCTTTTCAGAAAACCTCTACAAATCTTCACCCTCAAAATCTATCTATCTGTATCTCTAATGCCAGTTCTCTCCAAGAACTCCCATCAAGGGGTGGCCAGGGCAAGAATCTCCACTTATCCCTGGCCTCACATGCCTCCCTTGCATACACCATTCCATGCATTCTTCCACCATTTCTCTCCCTCCAGTATTCTTCCACTCTATTTGCCCATGTCACAGGTGGTCTTCCTGTCACACCAACCCCTTTTGTTGTACTATCATCCACTCTCCTAGGAAACTCCCAATCTTGCATTCTTTCCACAAGCCTAAACCACCTCAAAGTATTAAGTTTCACTTACTCTACGACTCCACAATTCATTCTGTTTGTAATCCCTGCGAATACCACATCTCTCATACACCTCTTCATATTTTTCTTAATTCCATCTAGTCACTCCACATGCTCTTCTAAACCAGATCATTTACATAGCCTGGATTCTTGACCTCTGTGACTCATTCCATGTTTCGGCTGCATAGGTCAGGGTTGGGAGGACTATGCTGCCCCTTAATCCTCCCTTCACTTCCACACTACATCTCTACCCTTCATTATTCTATAACAGGACCCAATGACTCTTCCTCCTTGTACTGCTCTTTCCCATATCTCTTTTTCCATATCACCAAACTTACCCAAGACAGCTCCTAAATATCTGAATTCTCTCACCTCTTCCAGTCTTTCTCCCCCTGTATCCAAAGCACAAGTTAGTACACTTTCTTCTTTCACTTTATATGGTTTTACAAAATCTATACTTTCACTACTTCCTTGCAAACACCATTACTTTACTTTTACTTGCATTTACCTTCAATTGCCTATGCTTACACACATCTTAAAACACACTTACAACCTTCAGCAACTCCCCTTCATTCTCAACAAACAGCACAATATCATATGTAAACATGCTTATCACTAGCCACCATATCTCACCACCATAATCCATCTCTGCACCCCTTTCCACTAGTTTTGCTTTCATCTCTCTTATCACTCCATCCACATATGTATTGAAGAGTCAAGGTGACATTACACAGCCCTGCCTCACACCCACATATATACCCAAACCTTTGCTCAATTCTCCATCCAGTCTTACACATGCACTGTTCCTTTATTGAAGACTTTTACACCATCCAACAGTTGTCCCCCTATCCCATATATCCTAACAATGTGCCATAAAACATTCCACTCTACTCTGTCATACACTTTCCCCAGATCCATGAAAGCTGCATACAACTTCTTACCTTTAGCCAAATACTTTTCCACGGTCATCTTTACCACAAAAATCTAATCCACACATCCCCTAACTTTCCTAAAACCTTCAGTAACTCTACTTTCTTTGATATACTGAGCGCAATATGTTTCCTTTTCAGCTGTCCACAAGCAAGTTGCCTTTATGCTGGCCTTTTTGATATGGTATCAAATGAAAATTATAATAAATTGGGACGAATAATCACAAATTTGTAGAGAGGGACAAGTGTCCACAGCGGCTGTCCTGCCTGAACTGCTGCGCGGTGGGTACGCCATGTCAAATCAAAACACAGCGACTGAGCAATGAACTACTATGAAGCCCACCACATTCAAAACTAGCCAGTTTCAAAAATATTCGGAAATCTGGAACTTCCGGTTTTCTGGAATGGTTCAGTACCTGTATCATAATTCATCTTTATTTGCATTTAATATAACCATTAAGACAGCAAGCAACAGATACATGTATGGTGACAAATGACAAGAAATGTCACTAGTAATCCATATCTCACCATATCAGGAAAACATGGCTATCCATTGTCAGTTTTGTCATATTTTCTAATACAAAATTGTAAAGCTCTAGCCTTAAATACAAAAGGAAGGTTAAAAAAATGGGGGGAAAAATTGTTTCATGAAAGTTATCACACAGCAAGAGCTTTGAGGTGTGTGGTGGCTGAGATATGCTAGGTTCTGAAAGGTGTAAGAGAGCAAAGGAAGAGTATAGCAGGATATGGAAAGAGTAACAAAGAAATTTTGAAAAAAATAATTGTGGACAAGGCAAGTTAAACTTCAAAACTTTTCATAAATTCATCAGAAGCTGGACAAGGCAAGTTAAACTTCAAAACTTTTCCATAAATTCAACAGAAGCAGACTGTCAGAAAAAGAAAAGTCATTCAGGTTAAAGGATTCAGAGGAAAGAACTGCTGGCATTCTGTCCACAAACATACAACTTCTCCTTGTCATATATAACTCTTGAGAACACTTACCTCAAGCAAATCATTCTTTTTCACTCTTGATTTTTCTACGATGAGCACCATGCCCTATGCCCTGCCTTTTGGCAAAATGGTAAGAGCAATGGAAAGAAGTAGTATGCAGGAACTTTAGACAGAAGCATCAGGTAGAAACATTAGATGGCATTAAGTACGACCATTAGATAGATGTAATAGGTTGGAACAGAAGGCAGGAACATTAAGTAGACACATTAGGTAAAAGTAGCCAGTAGGAGTATTAGGCAGAAGCTTCTGGAAACTCTGGGCAAGAGTTGCCCTCTGCCAGTGGCCTGATAAGAGTGAGACACAAATGCCCAAGAAGTGGCACTGGAGGTCACCAGTTATGGAGACTTTTGCTGTGGCCATCCCTTGGGGGAGTTCCTGGAGGGAATGGCATCAGAGATATAGGCAGAAAGATGTATGGATATGTGAGCAATGAGTAAGTTCAAAAGTGTTTTCACAAGGAAAGACACTATAGCCCCAATACTAGTGAAATGGGATTGGTAGGAGGCTTTATAGGACAATGAGATATTTAAAATTGACACTAACAGAATACTACAGAGTCTTGATTCAAACAAAGCTCATGTTCCTGATGAAATTTTACAATATTAGCTTTAGATGTGCGTCGATACACAAGATAGACCTCTCGCAATACTGTTCAAGATGTTTCTGAAGAGAGGCAAAGTGTTAAGGGAGTGGAAAAAGTCAAACTTCATCCCCATCTATCAGAAAGATCAGGAACAGGTACTAAACTACAAACCAGTCTCCCTGACGAGTATGGTTTGTACAATTCTGAAATGGTTATTCAGAAAGCAAAAGAATGACTTTGTATGGAGGGCAGATTCCCTAAGTGAGATGCCACATGGTTTTAGGGAAAGGTCATGTTTAACATGATAATAACATTGTTTTAGTGAAAGGAGGTGAAGTGTAACAAGAGATGCAACATTGTTTTAGGGAAAGGTCACATGGAAGAAACCTCTATCTTGTAGATTTCCATGAGAGAGTGAGCTCTGTTTAAGAATAAAAGGAAAGACGAGTGGATTGTTTGTATCTTGACTTCCAAAAAGAATCTGACATTGTACCACATGGAAGGCTGTTTAAGAGGCTGGATCACCAGATGGGAATATGTGGAAGATTTTTGTGATGGAAAGATTATCTTAGTGCAGAGTAACAAAGAACACATGTCAGAGAAGCCTTCTCAAAATGGGTTGAGGTCACTAGCGGAGTGCCCCAAAGTATTATTTTGGGATGTATACTCTCTTTAACCATGTGAATAACATGCCAGAAATGCATGGGCACCTACCAGAATATGTTTCCAGATAAGGCAAAGATCATTAGGAAAATGAAAAGAGAGCAGGACTGCATTGTACATATATGAAGACCTAAATAAACTCAACCTGAGCAAATGCTGAGTACAGAGAATGGGATAGAATGAAAGAAGGCCTAGAGTGTGATTATCATCTAGAAGGAAATAAGCTTCAGGATTATATGTATATGAGAAACTTGAGCTGATATCACCCCTAACCAATTCCCAGAGTTCCACATTAAGAGACAAACTGTCTGCTGGCAACTACCAGAACAGCTTTCATGTACAAGGATAAGGATATATCCTACACAAGGATAAAACTAAAAAACTCTTCTCAAGTGGTCATGTCACTTCAAAAATCACAAAGAGTAAAGAAGGTTCAATGAAAGGCAACAAAGAGAAAGGTGAAGGGCAACCTGATCACAACCTTCCAGGTTTTAAACCATAATGATTATGTAGACAGTGAACAGTTCTTTAAAAGATGCAGGGATATGACAACCAGAGGAAATTACATGAAATTAAGCAAGAAAATTATCAAAAAAAGATGCAAGAAAGTACTCTTACAGCACAAGAGTGGTGGATGAATCAAATAAAATAACATGATATGACTAATGTAGACAGCATACCAAATGATAACAGTAGGTAGTAGCTGGTAGGTAGCCATCGATCAGGGAGGTACATTACTGGGATCAGGAGGGTTAGTGTTGGCTATGTAATAAGCCAGCACTTGAGCAGTTGTCAAGATCCACTTTTCTGACCAAGGCAGCAGCTATTTTCTTTATCCCTCAATCCCTGAACTGCTGGCCTTCTATCCACAAATAGACAACCTCTTCTTTTCACGCATAACACTTGACAACACTTAACTCATAAAAACCATTCTTCATAACTAGATTTTCCTGGGGTCTTTGTTTTATACGTACCTTCTTCAGAGAGAGGTTTAGACCCTGAGGATTCATTAGTCTCCAACAGGGTCTTCTGCCCACACAGCCTTGCCTCCATTTTTTCCCCCTCCCACTCCTGGGGGATCACATGCGATTTTCACGCGTTCACTGATTTGCTGGAGGTATCGAAACGCTCAGAAACCACGAGACCTGTGTTTCGAAGTTGGATAGAAACGTTACGACGCGTGAATGTTGTTGGATCGGAACATTTATTCGGGCGGTTCGAAACATGCCGGAGGGAAGCATCAAATTGGATTGAAACATCGGATGGATGAGAACACCTTTAAATTTGATAGATTTTTTTTTTTTTTTTACAAAATGTTAACGTTTTTGATACCCTTTGCTTTTTCAGGTATGCTTAACATAATAATTTATCTTCCTTATATACATATATACAGCTTAGCCTTCCCAAAGTTCAGTTATCCAAAGTTCTAGAAGCCTAAGTTTCATCATCTTAAGTCCTTTTACCCTAAAGTTCCGCCAGCAGTAGAGAGACGAGGTACAAAGTTTTTTTTTTCAGCTGAGCGGCGCATGATACAGGACTGTGACCCGTATTGGCTGAGGATGTGGCTGTTAAAGTTCAATTAAGTCCCAGTGGAGAATATGAAGAAGGATCCCCGCCTTGATTTATGTTGGTCATTAATCAAAGTTTTTTGTTTTTCTTCTTCTTTCCCCTTCCCCACCCCGTGGCTTAGGGGGAGCAGGAGGGAGGTTGGGAGGGTGCACGATGTCACACTGGGTCGCACAGGAGGTTTGGGGGTCTTGCTGGGTTACAACCCTGTTCGTATTGGTCGCACTCTGTCAAAATTCGACTGAATCGTATTATTGAGAATACGTAGTTCTTCGTCGGAATGTGGTAAACCGGGTCGCGCGGTTGTAATGGGGGTTACACATGGGCCTAATTGGGGGTCAGAATGGTGGTTATAGATAGGTCAGAATAGTTGCGATGGGATTGGGTCAAAATCGAGTCGAGTTGGGTCATAGATACATTGAAATTTTGACATCGCCGTTGTGAACGCATGGGAGGCACCAGTTAACATAAGCCCAAATGATCTATGAGGAGAATATTCGCGGGAGGAAAGTAAGCGTACTCTTCACAAGTTATTAAGACTGATGGAGATAAAGAGATTAGAACAGAAGGTTCCGTTTTATTTTATTTTTTCATGGATTGGGGTCACACTCGTGCCACACATGGTCACTGTTAAATCACCTTGGTTAACGGGGTTCAACTACGTCAGCGTGTGATTGCCTCAGACCATAATACAGTTATTGTAAAAGCAATGGGTCGTTAATCAATCTAACGTTGCAGCCGTAACAGACTGTTATCACCACGGGATTAACAGTTTGTCAGAATCTGGTTAAGGAAAGTCACATTCAGATCAGAATGCATCGCAGTGGGTGAGAAAATATGGGGTGCAGTTGGATGAGATTGGAACACAGGACAGTGAATTTTGGGAGTACTTTGTGGGTCAGTCTTGATGAAGGAGAGGTTTGTTTTCCCTTTTTTTTGTGTGTGTGTGTGTGTTTGTGTGTGTGTGTGTGTGTGTGTGTGTGTGTGTAGTGGAATGTTATAGATCTTTGCACTGTATTCATGCAGTGTTGTCACTTCGAAGTGGTCGCTAGCGAGAGAGGCGCAGAATAAGCGCCTTACCTGAAGGAGGCGTTTAATCCCTACCACACAGACTGTACGTCTTCCTCCTCCTCCTCCTCCTCGTGCATGAGACCCCTGCCAGAGGAGGACAGTCGGAAGTATGGTAATGAGAGGAAGGTGATCGTACGTTTAATGTGCCACCACTTGTGATACGTGCGGCCATAGTAAGACGCCCCCTTTCTGAGACTCATAACCTGGGGTTTCGACTGTTGTTAGTCCCCCCGAGGCAGGTCGTGACCCCGTCCGGTACTCGGACAGAAAGCCTTTCATTCCTCCCTTTGTATTGAGGATTCCGTCGCCGGGTTATGATTTGCATTAGTTTACCGGATATCTGACTCGAAACCGAGAAGTCCACCCCCGACCCCCGTCGCCTCGGGGGCGAGCGCGAGGGTAAGCGCTCTGGCAGCGGCGAGTGCGTCGTCAGGTGGTGGCGGTGTTGAGAGGCAGGCAGGCCCCACTCCCACCCCTCGCGGGGACACTTGAGACTAGGAAATTAAAGAAGCCATGCATATCAGATGGGCAGCACTTGTTGTGCCGCCGCTCGGGACGCCATCCTTCGGCGAGACCCCCCCACATGTTTTTTGGAGGGGGGCGTTGCTGCTGTTAGGCTGGTGCTAGGCTGGCCAGGCCAGGGGGAAGGGAGGGCGGAGAGCGGGTGCTTGCTGCTGCCGACACCCAAACTACTACACGTCGTTATGTGTCATTTGCATGCGGTTAATGCCCCACGCCGGGTACTTGGGTCTCTGCTACACTGCAGGTGTAATGCGACCGTGATGGTGATGCGTTTGGTCGCGGGATACACCTGGGGGGGAGTCGGCATATCCTCTCTCTCTCTCTCTCTCTCTCTCTCTCTCTCTCTCTCTCTCTCTCTCTCTCTCTCTCTCTCTCTCGTC
>JAUUDY010192325.1:0-12935 GCA_032361765.1 Panulirus inflatus
TCGTCTGTTTCCTTGCGCTACCTCGCTAACGCGGGAGACAGCGACAAAGCAAGAAAAAAAAAAAATATATATATATATATATATATATATACATAAATAGCCATACACAGACATATACATACATATAAATATCAACATATAAACATATACATACACACACACAGACATATACATACATGCACTTAACTTGTATGAATATGTAATATACAGCATTATTCGCCAAATGGTTTGACAAAATCCAATCTAATCTATAACTCTTTAATACAGGGAAATGTACAGTAAAGCAAGTGTATAGGGAATATTTTACATGAATATTCCTGCTATGAATGAACATGTTTCATCAAAAACTGGTATATTAATCATATCATAAACCATAAGAAATAAGTACAAATCTTTTAAACATTTACCTCCTCTAGTTGATAACCATCTATAGTAACATGAAGAGAATACCATCCAGTGGCACCAGGAGTCCAGTTGCATGAATATGTGCCATCATTGTTACTTCGCACAAGCATATTTTCTGATGGACGACGTATAGCAGGCGACATGTAACGAAGCTCTTCAAAAGAGTAATTCTCATATGCCTGGGAATTAAAATATGCAATCAATTACAGAGAAAGAAAGAAAATTATGTCATTAATATCATAAACTAATACTTCCGACTGATCCTTCTAATATAAAAAAAGGTGAGAGCAAATGACATGAGGGGGGTGGGTGAGGAATGGGATGAATTTGGGGAAGCAGCTGCCTATGGCATGAGAAAGGTGGGAGGTGGGCAGATTAGAAAGGGTTGTGAGAAGTGGGATGAAGAAGTAAAGTTGTTAGCAAAAGAGAAAAGAGAGGCGTTTGGATGATACTTGCAAGAAATGAGCGCAAATGACTGGGAGATGTATAAGAGAAAGCAGCAGGAGGTTAAGAAGAAGGCACAAGGGTTGAAAAAAAGGTCAAATGAGAGTTGGGGTAAGAGAGTATCATTACACTTTAGGGAGGATAAAAAGATGTCATGGAAGGAGGTAAATAATGTGCATAAGACAAAAGAACAACTGGAAACATCGGTGAAGGGAGCAAGGGAAGAAGTGTTAACAGGTAGTGATGAAACGAGAAGGAGATGGAGTGTTTTACATATCTGGGAGTGAACACAGCAGTGAATGGAACCATGGAAGTGGAAGTTTGTCATAGGGGTGGAGGAAGGGCAAAGGCTCTGGAAGCGATGAAGAATGTGCGGAAAGAGAGAACATTATCTCAGAGAGGAAAAATGGGTATGTTTGAAGGAATAGCAATTCCTATGATATTATACGGCTGCGAGGCATGGGTTTAGATAGAGTTGTATGGAAGAGGGTGGATGTGTCGGAAATTAAATGTTTGAGGACATGTGGTGTGAGGTGGTTTGATCAAGTAAGTAATGAAAGAGTACGAGAGATATGTAGTAATAAAAAAAAATGTGGTTGAGAGAGTAGAAGAGGGTGTGTTGAAATGGTTTGGACATACAGAGAGACTGAGTGAGGAAAAGCTGACAAAGAGGATATATGTGTCAGGTGGAGGGAACAAGGAGAGAGCAGGACACCAAACTGGAGATGGAAGGATGGTTTGAAAAAGATGTTGAGTGATCAGAGCCTGAACATGCAGGAGGGTGAGAGGTGTGCAAGGAACAGAGTGAATTGGACTGATGTGGTATACTGGGGTCAACATGCTGTCATTGAATTGAACTAAGGCATGTGAAACATCTGGGGTTAACCAGTGGGGTCTGCATGTGGATGGGGAGCCGTGGTTTCAATGCATTACACACGACAGCTAGAGACTGAGTATGAACGAATGTGGCCTTTTTTGTCTGTTTTCTGGTGCTTCCTCGCTGACGCAGGAGGTTGTGATGCTGTTTCCTCTGGGGCACGGTGGCATCGGGAATGGATGAAGACAAACAAGTATGAATATGTACATGTGTATATATGTCTGTGTATATGTGTATATGTATGTATATGTATATATTTGTGTATATGAGTGGATGGGTTTTTCTTTGTCTGTTTTTATCATACTTGACTGCTGCTTTCCTGCCTATGCCAGGTACCTATTTCATTGATCAACCCCTACGCAAGGGCAAAAAGCCTGGTTGACTGCTGCACTCAGGATATGAACCTATGAACTCAACTCAAAGAGCCTGTGAAAGCACCATGGATTGCAACCCTAAATGCCACACCACAAAGGTTACCAGTTTGGTCCAAGATGTTGAAAACAATGTTTCTGACAGTTATATGTTTGTATTCAGCACTGTTGCATAAACTGTTGGTAGCTTTTGTCCAGAATGTTTACAAGAATGCTCCTAACACTTTCCCCTGGTGTGGATGTGACTCAAAACTAATGATCACAGTCATCAGCACATGTAACAAACAATGTTTGTTTTTGGTGTGGCCCCATCTTCAGGAACAAGAAGTTATCATCAGTCAAGGTAAGTTAGGAATAGAAAAGATTAGATCCAAGTATCTACAAGGCAATTCAGGTTTCTGGTGGGGGAACCAGGGAATAAATCTCCCTTTTTTTTAAGGGCTCAAAACAAGTTTCTGCAAGTGCTTACTATGAGTGTTTTCAACTTGATTTAATCTCCACTTCATTTTCTCAATGATAACTAATTAAAACTGTCTTAACTTACTCTTTTACCAACATCAGTTGATACTGACAACCCTAATCAATATATAAATAAATTGTTCACATAATTTAAGACTTTGTTTTCATTTAAGAATTCATCCAATATATAACAGCATACTGAAAAATATTAAACATTAACAAATGATTAGTAATGTTACAGTTTCAAACAAGTCCACAATAGAAAAGTAATTGAAAAGGCTATAAAATAAAGACAGGCAAAAGAAGATGGATGAAGAAAAGATTTGTGGGTTAAAGTAATTTTGAATGGTTGTAAAGTTCTCAAGGAAGTTCATCTGATCTGGGTCAGAGTAGCTTCAGTGGTGTTAATATGGTGGGTAACAAGCAAGTTGTGCACCTGTGCAATCAATACTACTGGGAGTGGAGTTGTCATACACCCATTGCTGCTTGACTACAAAATAGATAATGGATGGCAAATTCTTTTAGCCCATAATATAATCTATCTATCTCTCTATATCTCTGATGCCTGTTCCCTCCGGGAACTCCCATCAAGGGGTGGCCACAGCAAAAGAGTCTCCACTTATCCCTGTCCTTGCATGGATCCCTTGCATACACCATCCATGCATTCTTCCTCTTTTTCTCTCCCTCCACTATTCCTCTACCCTATTTGCCCATGTCACAGGTGGTCTTCCTCTCACACCAACCCCTTTAATTGTACTATCATACACCCTCCTTGTAAAATCTCAGTCTTGCACTCTTTCCACATGCCCAAACCACCTCAAAGTATCAAGTTTCACCCACTCTACCACTCCACAAGTCACTTCCTTTGCATTCCCTTCCATAACACATCTCTCATACACCATTTCATTTCTTTCTTCATTCCCTCTAGTCACACCACAGGCTCTTCTAAATAGCTCATTTCCATATCCTGGATTCTTGATCTCCATGCTTCATTCAACATTCATGTTTCGGCTGCACAGGTTAGGGTTGGGAGGACTATGCTGTCACTTAACCCTCTATTCACTTCCATACCTACACCTCTACCCTTCATTATTCTATTAAGGGACCCAATGACTCTTCTACCTTGTACTGTTCTCTCCCTTATCTCTCCTTCCATATTACCACACTTACCTAAGACAGCTCCCAGATACTTAAATTCCCTCACTTCTTCCAGTCTTTTTCCCCCCATATCAACATCACAATTTAGTACACTTTCTTCTTTCACTCTATATGGTTTTACAAAATCTATACTTTCACTCCGTTTCCTTTCAAACACCATTACTTTACTTCTACTTGCATTTACCTTCAATCTCCTCAGCTTACACACATAACAAAACACACTTACAACCATTTGCAACTCCTCTTCACTCTCCACAAACACTGTATCATCAGCAAACAGGCTCATCACTAGCCACCATACTCACTGCCAAACTCCATCTCTGCACCCCTTTTCCCTAGTTTTGCTTTCATCTCCCTTATCACTCCATCCATATATACATTAAAACGTGGTGACATCACACAGCCCTGCCTCACACCTATATGAATTCCAAAACTTTCCCTCAGCTCTCCATCCACTATTACACACCCATTTGTTCCTCAATTGAAGGCTTTAACACCATTTAACTGTTTACCCTCTATAGCATATATCCTCAACATATCCTATAAAGCATTCCACTCGACTCTGTCATACTCTTTCTCCAGATCTATAAAGGCTGCATACAACTTCTTACCTTTTGCTAAATATTTTTCCACGGTCAACTTTATTACAAAAATTTGATTGACATATCCCTTACCTTTCCTAAAAACCCCTTGCTTTTCACTTATTATGCATTGTCACTTATATTAATCTCAATTAATATTCTTGCATACACTTTTCCCAGCATCCTTAACAGACTTATTCCCCTAAAATTGCCACATACATCCTTTACACCTTTTCCTTTGGATAAAGGAACAATAACAGCTTTCACCCAATCCTCAGGAACAAACTTCTGTTTCCATGCTAAATTACATATAAGATGCATCCACTCTATCACATTTTCTCCTTCATACTTCAGCATTTCAGCCATCATCCAATCCACCTGAGGTGCCTTTCCTACCTTCATCCTCATTATTGCCCTTCTTATCTCCCTTTTTGCTTTAGGTCCCTGCACTCAACAATACCCATGCATGTAACAACTGCTGTCTCACCTTTTCCCACTTTCATCAGTTCTTCAAAATACTCTTTCCACCTTCCTTTCACTTCCTCCTTTTGATTCAGCAATTCACCTTCCTTACTTCTCACATCAACATTTCCACTCTTACATCCATATTACTGATTGCATCCTTTTTCGTGGAGATGATGTGGATCATTTCAGTATGTCATACAGGATGAGAAACTCATATCTATTCCCATGTCAAAATCCCTGCACCAACACAATGAGCATAGATAAGAGAATGTATTGTGATATGAATTTTCAAAATTTTGAATTAAAATGCTAACAGTGAATTACAGCAACACCTCAAGACTTCATATCAACCAGATCAAGCTTTTCAGTAAAATAGAAATGCTGGTCAACATCTGTCAGTGCTAAGCGGATATGTATAGAAGAATTGGAAATTCACAGAAAGTGGCATTTGTCAGACCACTCTGTAGGTTATTTTTCTCCTCATTTTAATTTTTTGTACATGTAATCATTACCAATTTGCAATGTATGGAAACAAAGTTTTACACCTCTGGAGCCCCATCTCTTAAGCTTTCTATTGTACATCTCCTTTCAGCTTATCCCATTCATCCACCACTTATATATCTAAAAGTACTTCTTTACACCTTTTTTAAAATCTGTTTTTGCTTAATTAAATATTGTCCCACAGTTGTTCCCATCCCTACATTTTTCAAAAAACTGTTCACTATCTCCAGCATCAGTCTGGTTCAAGATCTAATGTGTTATGACCAGGTCATCCCCTCTTCTTCATTTGCATGAAGGACAAGATTAATGCTGCTAACCATTCCTGAAAACTCAGCACTCTTAATTCTAGAACCATCTTTGTTGCCCTCCTCTAGAACTCATCTATTATCTGTGCTTTTTCAGGTGCATGAACAAACTTGAGAAGCATGATCTAGTTTTGCCCTTAAGTACAATATGAACAGCTTGCTAAGTATTTCCTTATCTATATACTTGAAATTTGTTCTAATATTTGCCAGGAGATAGTCTGTCTTCTTACCAATTCTTCTAATGTGGGACTCTTTAAGAGATAAGAAAAGGACAATGTCATCTCTCTTCAGAGGTCATTTTGCTACCTCCAGTTGTGTGGCTGACAACTGTTGGTGTACCGGTACAATCTCCATCAAATCCACTCGTGATGGCAGGTATCTGTGTATACCCAGAATGTCTACTGTTTTAAGGATTCTGCTTATGTATGAATGTTATTCTTAAACAAACATACTATCACTACCATTAATATGTCATGAATCTCTTATTTTTTCTAACAGTAGTCAATAAGGTATGGCAAAAATATGCCTCAATAATAGCCACGTTGATCAGTACATAAAGTAAGAGTTTAACAACCTTTTAAGTGCTATCACCATATGAGATGCAGTAGTGGAGCAGAATGCTTTCATCAAGTGACATCAGGTTGAATTTTACCAGTCAAACTTTAAATCCATATTTGCACTTTAGGTACAGCAGTGAGTTTTCTTATGATGCTAATGGTAATAATTCATCCACTGAGACAAAGATCATTTTTCAATTAATCTGTGAAAATCACCAGGGGAAGATGATACGCGCCCACTCACTAGGAACTGTACACTTTTCCTTTGCTCTGCATGAGGGATGAGCTTTGGTAAAATGCATGATCAGTACAACAAATAAGGATGTGTTTCTGACACCTCTCAAAGTTCCTCTTTTTATTCACTCTCGCTATGGAGAAGTGTACTAACTAATTTTGTAACACCAATTCAAACAGGGAGCCTTTGCAAAGATTATATTCATGCTTCGCCCTTACACAGAAGGACTAGTTGGAAAGTCCATCACCATGTGTGCAATTACACAGAAAATCTCTTCCTTTATAAACTAAATAGACTAGCATGTAAAAAATAAAAAAAATAAATAAAAAGTAATAACATAAAGACTTTTGTGTTGTCCTGGTGGAGTGATGAATACGTGGGAAGAGAGGGTGTGGCTGATGTGCCTGAGAGCGTGAAATAACAGAGCACATGGAGGTCTTGCTTCTTTCTCCTTCTTGAACTTTGCAACACACTCAACTCTTATTTTTTATACAGGGACAACACTGATGGTGAATAATATGAACATATTTGGATATATCACACTACAGCATGCACACTAGAAATGAGTGGGAGGAGGAGGTGTGATTAGCAAGTCTGAGGCAATCATTTTCAAAACAGGAGAAGACATAGAAGTCCTGTCTATTTGTACCACACTCTACTTTTTATTTCTTCATTGGATCAGCACTGATGGTGAGTAACATGACTATACGTAGAAATATTAAGCTAAGCACACTAAACAACAAACTTAGGGCACACTAAATATCTAGAGCAGCCCTGCAGTCAACAGGTTAACCTACATATATTTTTCAATAACATGACCAGCAAGAAGCCTGTGTAATGAAAATCAATTAATGCTTTGTATAGACTGACTTAAATCCATTCAGTAATATTACAAAACATTACTATCATGAAAAAGGATTTTAAGTTAAAGTCAATGCCATAATTGTGATAATGACTGACTAAAGGCTACAAAGCTGCACTGTCCTTAACGCTACCTTGCTAACACGGGAAATGGCGAATAGTATGAAAGAAAAAAGAAAATGATAAAGCAATATCCTCATTATATTACTGTTCTAAAAGGATTCCATAAAATATATACACAGTATCAGTTAATACTCACTGAGCAGACAATGTATTCGTTGGTCTTTGAAATGGAAGAAAAAATATAAGTTAAGCCAAATCATTAGCTGCAGCAGAAAAATGCAGAATATCTAGCAAAGTCTGATCCATTCACATGAATTCTCTCCCTCTGTGAGTTTATCAATGTATCAAAAATTCTTTTTAGTACAACACTGAAAAGGAGACTTTGTTGGTATCCTATGTGTTGCTTGTTACTATCATATAACCCCAGGACCCCTTATTCAGGAGCTACTGCAGCTCTAAGGCTGCAGAAAAATGATGGACTCCTCAGAAGTGAGTTCTTTGATGATACTGTATCCTCTTTCATCAACTGGTAATGAAAGCAGAAAAAACTTGCGAGATACCATGGCCCTGTACCCAGGGCTAGGGCATCTTGCCACCTAAAAATAGTGCAAGTAAAACTGGTGTAGTTGTATGCATATCTATTATGAAATTATATGATTTAGTGTGAGATATATAATTATCACAATATGCAAAATGAATTTATCTTTTGTTGAAAATATATGTAAATGAAATGAAAACAGTGTTTTGAGAGCAGCTAAGTGAGCGTGCAGCAGTTATCATGTAAGAGACTAGGTACTGGTGATGGGTGATTTAAGTGCAAAGAAAGGGGAGTAATGTGGCAATTGAGGGCATGGGAGGGGCCATGGGTATTCAGTGCTATGAATGGAAATGGTGAACAGCTTGTGGAGTTGTGTGCTGATAAGAACTGTTGATTGGGAATATCAGGTTTAAAAAGAGGGATATACACGAGTATACATATATGAGTAGGAGAGATGGTCAGCATGCATTATTGGATTACATATCAACTGACAGGCATGTAAAAGAGAGACTTTTGGATATAAAAGTGCTGAGAGGGGAAGTTGGTGGAATGTCTGATCATTATCTTGTGAAGGTGAGGGTGAAGATTTATAGAGGTTTTCGAAAAACAGGAAACAATGTTGGTGAAAAAGAGTGGTCAGAGTATGTGAACTTGGAAAAGAGACTTGTGTGAAGAAATACCATGAGAGATTGAGTGTACAATGTTATTAGGTGAGAGTAAATGTCTGACATTACAGTTAAAGGTGATGGTGCATGAGGAAGACCACCTGTGAAGAATACATGGGGGAAGAATACATGGAATGGTGTAAGCAAGGGAGGCATGTAAAGACTGAGATAAGTGGAGACTCTTTTGCCATGGCCATCTCCTTAATAGGAGATCCCGGAGGGAATGGGTATCAGAGATATAGGTAGATAGATTGAGATCTGTGCCTTTATGGTATGTGCTTTTTGTTGGCTTGGTTAGAGATGCTGATGAAGTGTGAGACAGCTTGATCTAGGGATGAAATATTACATACAATGAAGTTTTGGAGTTCTGTTTCTATGTACAGTGTAAGGGATGGCCAGTCTGCTTTCTCGTAGACTGTGTAATATTTTTGGTGGTTGTCTTAATATGGTTGGCTATATGGAGTGCTATCAGTATGTGCAAGTGATCAGAGAATAATTCATGTAGCTTGCTCCAGTAGGTCCTTGTGTGTAGAGCTGGTGAACAGAATATGATGTCTGGTGAGGCTGGCTGCTGGAACTGGTAGGTCGGGAGTCTGGTATAAAAGGCTGAGGATACTGAAAAAAAGCAGTTGGTTTATGAGTAGCTCACCTCAGGGATTATGGGTGTGTGTTGTGCTAAATGGAATGGTAGGCATTAAAATCTTCACAGAGATAAGTGTCAGTCATATTAGTGAGGTTCTGCAGTTGGGGCATTAAAATCTTCACAGAGATAAGTGTTAGTCATATTAGTGAGGTTCTGCAACTGGGAAGTGTACTGAAGGGGCATTTTTAGGGGAAGGTATGTAGATGCTAATTATTTGTAGTTGGTACTGTGAGCTAATTTGTGGTGTCAGTGGTGTTGGAGAAAGGTATGGTTTGGTGGATGAGAGTTATGTATCCCTGTTTTTGTTGTCTGTAGTTGTAGAAGGGTGGGAGGGTACATCTGGGTGAGAGTCTGGTTTCTTGAATGAGCGCTATGTGGTTGTTGTGTTTTCTGAGTAGATTGAGTATTTGTGAGTGTATGTTCCTGATGCCATTGGCACTGAGCAGCAAGATGTTTAGATTTTTGCTGGGGTTCTGTGGAGTAGGATGGTTTGTTTGTAAAGAGTGAAAGTGTGCATTCTGTGATGTTGTTTGTTCGTTGTTTGTGTTGAATATCAGAGGGTTTGCAATGGGGTTTAGAGAGTTCCTATCTGAGTGGTTGTTATATTTCCAGTGTTCTGAGTAGTCTTTAAAGGATGAAAGTGATGTGTAGCGGAGGTTATACTAGTGAGTGTGGTTGGAGCATCTGATGGAGTAGTTCTTTTTGATAAAAAGCAATTGGCAATGTGGGCAAAGGTATACTTGTGGTCCAGGGTTTGGGTTAATGATGCCGGCTTGTATTAGCAGTTGGGAGATGATGAATGGGCCATCACCCCTCAGTAGTTAAAAAAAAATGTGTATGTGCAATATGTCTGGGTATGACCCATAGTTTGGTATGGCAGCTAGGGACAGCAGTAAAGTTTGTGAAGGGCATGGTTCCAGTCTGCAACATCCCAGTCTTTTCTTCTTGAATGTAGGCTGGAGGTTGTTGCTTATGGAACTCTTTCTGTTCTTCCTCATTAAGAGGATGCAGCATTAAGACCCCACCTGCTTGTGATTACACCACTAACGTAAATTATATTTGGTGGTGAGGTTGTAATATCAGAGTACAATCTTGTCGATGAACGTCTTTCTCCAATGAGTACATCCTTTCCCCACAATTGATTGGAGCACAGCCTTCAAGTTAAAAGAACCCCTGAATAAGGTGTCCTGGAGTTATAAAATGATAACTCCTCCATGACAGGGGTCCTGAGAAGTCATTTCTCCCAGCTTATTCAGTGTCTTTCTATATGACTTTACATCACCTACTACAAACCAAAGAATAAAAGTCCTCTCATATGCATATGACCTCATAACTACATCCCAGCACCTTGTTATTACTCAGAAAACAACAATAATGCAGCACTGCATCATGTAGTCAGAACAAATTACTGGAATAAGGTCTGTATCTCCATAGAAATCTACCATCACCCTCTTAACCACTGACAAATATGAAATAACCCTGAATGGTCAACTGCTCCCACTCAAGAAAACTCCAAACAGACTTGGTAACCCATTTGAAACTTAATGACATTCACTTCCCACAGACATCAAAACAAAAGCCATTAACAAACTAAATGCCCTCAGAACACTTACTGACACCAGTTTAAGAGAAGTTAAAGATTCCTTTGGTATCCTCTATATATAGTTCATCTACTTAAAATATGCCTCATTCGCCTGGTCATCCATCCTTTCAGAAGAAAATACAACAAGCATGCAAACCACACAAGACAGAGCACTACAAACAATCATTGGCTGTCTAACAACCACAAACATTAAACACTTGCACAAATCAAAAATACTTTCAGTAAAATCTCAACCAAACAACTTCATATCCAACCATCCAACCCAAACAGTAAATGAATGCTTATCCATGCTTCCTACTTCAGCAACCTTGATTTACAACACCAACCACCAATATACACATCACTGACCAAACACTTCTTTGTCTGTTCTTGGCATTAAGTTGTTAAAATAACAAAGAAAGTTATAATGATTCAACTAGCAATGAATAAGTACTCTCAAACACAGTCTTAAACTCAACTCTACCAAAAATGCACCCATCTGAAACACTACTCCCTAGGCATATTAGAGTTACATTCTCTTCAGCATCATAAGAACTGACTAAACATGTAACAAGACCCATCATGTCCAAGATGCAATTTCCTTACTGAAGTCAATCAACACTCCTCAAATGTCTTGCATTCACTCCACAAAGAAATACAAATCATATCACACATTTTAACCTGTGGTCCCACCCAGGTGAGATCACTGGCTTACTTTGCACAGCTGGAGCCCTATAAAGGGATTCTAGGGCAGGAAATTAAGATAAGGTACACCTCAAAATTCTGTTGTTCCAAATAGTTATTTCTCTAAATACTATGAAGTAAGAGCAAACTTATCAGGTAAACTGTACTTTGTAGTAATGGCAATTTATTTGAAATCTTGAGGCATTACTGAATTCTTTATAAATTTTACTTTAAAGCTGAATACTTGCTCAAAGCTTTCCATGATGTCATATCTCAATTTTGAATGCATTTCTATGCTTGCATGCATAAGCTGTACAGACACTGTGAAATGCAAAAATTCTCCTTACTTTATCTGTTGAAGCTAATGCAATATCAACTTCTTAGAAGTGAAACAGGTTAAATTTTGGTGGTTGTGTATTTCATCTGTATAACTAAAAGACAATTAGACATTATTATGTGATCTTGTAATTTAATAAAGTATTGCATTAGCTGTTCTTTAAACATTTCCATATAACAGTAAGTGTGGTTAATATGTATGTTAGAAAGCCCTTTCCCAGTTAAGTGTAAGGAAGTCTAAATCAAGAAATTATCATCTCATAAAGGGATAGCAGCAAAGGTTCCTCCACTCCCTCAACGAGGTGAGCACTCACACATCACCAAAGGATATGGACTTCTGCAGGGGCCTGATGGAGGAAGCTGGGCCTGAGGGCTTCAGGATGCCAGTAGGAGGGGACTCAGGAGCCTCGTTCTCCTTGCCGCAATCACCTTAAGGGGAGCCATTAGTCGGGTCAGGTCTATGTATAGTGCTCCAGTTTACACCAAAGTTGTGTACTGTATTTATCATAGATACCTAACCATGGCAGATTTTGAATTATATCAAACTTTCAGAATGAAAATAATGTCCCCTCTGAGTCAAAAACAGGAAAATATCAAAAAAGCTTTCAACATAATGTTTTGAAGGCACAGTTGAAGATAACAATACCGTCTTTAATTTCAGTTCTGTTTGAGTTGCACTGCTTGATTTCATGGTGAGAATGCAAAAATGTTTGGAGTTACTTCTGCCAAAACTAGGGTAACATCATAATCTGCCATGTTAATTATCATGAAGTATGAAGAGGTATATAAGGCATATGGACTGAAAAACAAAAGTAACAACATATGTAATAGGATTTTTTATGGAAAACATAAACAGACAGGACAATAAGTTTTGTTGTGTCTATATCATGTAAATTTTAACCTATTACCAAAGCAGGATGGTGTAAGCAGAATTATCCCACAATATTTCAGATACTAATCACCTCTACTCATCAACAAAATGAAGAACCAACATTCAAAAAATGACTTGTTCCACTTGCACATATAAAGAAATAGGAATAAGAAAAAAATCTTATGTGACACAGCATATATACTTCAGGGGAAGTTAGATTACAGCAACAGTGAGATAAATAAGCAGTTAATGGTCACACACATGACAGCTAGAGACTGAGTGTGAATGAATGTGGCCTTTTTTGTCTGTTTTCCTAGTGCTACCTCGCTGAAGC
>JAUUDY010192436.1:0-12935 GCA_032361765.1 Panulirus inflatus
GTGATGTCACTAGGGCTTTTTGATATGTTGATAGATGAGGTGGTGAGGGAGGTGAGTTCTAGGGACATGGAGAGAGGTTGGGTTTGCAGTCTATTTTGGTTTGGGTTACCAAGGAGGTGCATCATTTGCCATGTGCTGATGACAGCTTTAGTGACAGACTTGAGTGGGAAATTACAGAATCTGGTGTCTGAGTTTAGGAGTGTGTGAGAAGAGAAAGTTGAGGGTTGATGTGAATAAAAGGAAGGTTGTTAAACTTTACAGGGAAAAGATGCTGTTTGGTTTGATTGTGAATCTGAATGGAGAGAACCTACTGGAAGTGAAGTTGTTTAGATAAGTGTGAGTAGATATGACAGTGAACGTAACCAAGGGAGCTGAAGTAAGCCATACTGTAGGTGAGAGAACTAAGATCCTTGGTGCATAGAGAAAAGTGTGGAAAGAAAGTTCACTGTCTGTAAGGAGCATACTAATGATGTCAGTGTATTATGGAAGTGAGATATGGGCCATACATAAAAAAGTAAGGAAGAGGATGTATTGGATATGAAATGTTTGAATACAGTATGTCTGGAGCATTGATTGTGTAAGAAATGATAGGGTAAGAGAGAGATGGTAGTAAGAGGAATATGGTTGAGAGAGCTGAAGAGTGTTTTTTTGAAATGGATATAGGATGAGTTAGAAGAGGCTGGCTAAGGTGTACTTATTGGAAGTACAGGGAACAAAGAGAAGCAAGATACCAATTTGGAGATGGATTGATAGAGTGAAAGATGCTTTGAGTGATCAGGGCCTGAACATGGTGGAGGGTGGAAAGGCATGCATTGGTTAGAACTTATTAGAGTGAGTTGGCATACATGGGGTGACTGGCCATTGATTGGCTGAAGCAGGATGTATGCAGGGCTCAGAAAAGCCATAGAAAGATCTGTTTGGATTGGCTGCGGATAGAGAGTTCTCTTTTAGTGCATTATACACATCTCTAGGATGGATGTTAGCAATGGAGGGCATTCCTTGTATGTCCCTGGTACTACCTCTATTCAGGAAACTGCACAGTCAAGAAAAAGATATGTGTTAAAAAATTTTTTTTGTTTAATCCATGTGATTTGATTTCTAGCAGGTTTGGGCCCTCTGTTACCTCATCTGCTTTATCATGCAGAGGGCATTGTTCAGTAGTATAACAACTTACCCATGCCATTTTTCCTCATCATACCTCCCATGTTGTTGGCACAATTTTTTCATTAGCAATAACTTTCCTTTCCAAAAAATGTCACTCCAGCAGCCAGTAATTTATATCCTACCAAGGTAGTGAATGAATTTCTGGCATCTGTATAGGGGGGTTGGTCATTGTGTGTCTTGCAACTACATTGGTGTCTACATACAGAAGACAGGGAACAACTTTCTAAAATATACAGTGTTATATATTTTCCCAAAAGCATATCTCCTCAGCAGCCAGCAATTTCTTTTCAGCCTAGAAAATGATAAATCACCAAGAAATATGTATGTGGGTTAGTTATCATGCATCTGGCAATTTCACCTTCATTGGTATGTCTGCAAACAATAAAAGTTTATGCAATGGCAACTTTTTTTTACCTGTCTTCAACTTGTAAACTTGCCTTCATCTTCACCATCATTTTCATAAGAATTGGAGTCCGAAGAAGGGGATATTTTGACCAATGCATACTCAAATTCTGTTTTTCAGTAGAAGGCTTTAACTTGCATATGCATTCCAAGAAAACGATTCAGTTTATTCAGTGTTACATATTTTCATCCAGTGAAGAGGGAAGGTGAATTCATTCATATTTTGTCTTTCATATATTGTATTGTTTGTTCATTTCTGTCTGTATTAGTCTAAAGATTGTTTCATCAAAAAGATACCAAGAAATTTTTCACTTCACTACCAATGATCACTGTTGCCTACATAAGCCAAAATACTACTGCTAGACTTATCAAAAGTTAAAAGATGAGACATTAAATTACCATCTATACAGTCAAATGTGGTGACATGAAAGTCAGACAGTGGTGAGTGGCAATAGGTGACAACACTGGCTCCACTTGTGCTAGGAATACCTTCTGCTGCCTCATCTTGGTTACTTTCAATGCTGGAAGAATAAGTTTCCATAAAATCTCTTTCCATGCTGTCAGAAGAAAAATCATCATTATCATCATCAAGAAATTCAGGGTAGTCTCCTGCCTGGTCCTTTATGTCTAGTATAAGCCACTCATTATCTTCCCTAGGAAATTTGCATGATTGTTCCTTACTTGAAATGGCTGGAGGGTGATTGACAGTAGGACCCAGGTCCAGCAGGCAACCTTCTAGAGGAGTCATTCATTTTGCATAGGTCTACATCTTGAGGAGCATGAGGGCTGACAAGAATCTGATTTTCTATATATAATTCTATACAGCTCAACCTAGTGAAAAGTTGGTTAAGTGTGATTTGCAAACTCTAATTAGAACTCCACTATCAGGTGTATGAGATATGCCTAAAATGCTCTCAGACAAGCATAGTGAGATGTGAGGTGTTTTTAGAACTGTTTTTATTTATAATCTGTTTTGATAAGGGTTTTCATCATAATATCTATTATTTGTAAGAGTGTCACAGCTTCACAACTTATTACATAACAGTAGTACACAGATCTCATACAGGCATCCTTGACATCACCACTTAGATTGACCATTGTTTGGGAGGTATTTGAGCTATAGCATCTGAAAAATGAGATTGGTAGAAAAGGGAGGAACTGTGAAAATTATATTGTATTTTTTCAGTCTCATTTTCTCACACACAGAGCTTTATAAGCATCTAAGAGAGGGAGTACTTGCTTGATAGGGTTAAATCAAAATTTAACTACTGAAAGAATTTGGTGTATTCATGAGGATATACCCTCTTTGACCATCATGATATATACACATTGGCTGATGTTCATTAACATGCTGAATCCTTTGATATCATGGCACAGAAGTGAAATAGTGCCAGATGACCATTCACCCCCTTTCATTTTCACTTGCTGTCTGGTACTGTGAGGACTTGCTGACCACTGTCTAAAGTCTACTTGCAATGTCTTTACTTTCATTGTTGGCCTTCAGAGATGTTTCATATGCCAATATTTTGCTGCAGATTTGGAGCTAATGTACCTGGCGACAACTATAACAATGTAGCAGACTTTAAAGTTTGTTGTGATTTGTCATCTTAATCATTACATGTTGTTTTCTATGTATCTTGTATTTTTCCTTCTTTTTATGCTGTGGTGTATGATTTCCTGCTTTGTGTTTTGTCCCACAATCATGAGATATTTTCTTGAATATCTCTTAACCCCAAAGATCACAGTAAGTTTTCCTTTCCAACCTTTAGACTTCATGTTTTTCAAGTTGTTTGAGAAGTGTATTTAACCTTCAAAGATATTCATATGATAGTGACAAAAACCACCCAGAAATATATATATTTCCACTACTTTCACGCTACCATTATGCAGAAGTCTTGTAGAAGTTTCAGCACATGTTAAAAAGTGCAGGAATAAGGCCCAAGTGTCAAGTGAGTTGCCACTGTGCATGTTTTTTCTACACCAAAATAATGATTACCAATTATTCTTATGTTTTATCTTAAATGATATATTTTTTCTTCGTTTTTTCAATTTGATTCATTGATAGTTGCTACAACACAGCAAAAATATTAAAGTTTATAACACTGTCAACTGTGCCAGTCGGATGCAGTGTTGTAAAGGTCAGGCGGTGTCTCCTCTTTTGCAAGGAAACCTTCGGTGTTGGAAGAGTCATTGTCCAAAGATTGATCATCATCATCATATAATTCAGGATCAGATGCCTAGTCCTCTCAATTATGTGTTCTCAAATTTTATGTCCCATGACCCACTCAGATAGGTTGTTCTTTTTTCTCTGACCCACCACAGCTTAATATTTACCAGTCTCCCAACTGATTCCGTCTTAAGTGTTTGTCGACCTACAACCTATTATCAGAGGAAATAATTCATCCCAGCACACCCCATATACCCATAGGGTTAACTCCTGCTCAGTACAACCACTTTCTGTAGCAGTGCAAACAAGTGAGCTTATTACAAATATTCATGTGTACTTTTGGAGTTTTCCCACAATACACCTGAGACCCCTTTGCAACCCACATTTTAAGAGCCCCCTGCTGTAGATATAGTTAAAAGCTGCTCAGTTTCTTTTTAAAAATTTCACAAAATTATGCTTATATTTCATGGCTGGAGGATGACTTGAGTATGAGAAAAAATAATCATAGACTGCCACCTACCTACCAGGCTTGGCGCACAGCCTTGAAATATAATGGAATACAAAGGAATTCAAACAGCAGCAGACTAATGGGTCCTAACATGAAAGTACTTCACCTTATTTGAGAAAAAATGTTTGTTCATGAATTTATGTCTATCAATATGAGTGAAATCAGATGAATCTATCCCTAAGTAGCTTTTTAGATTGAAATTATCAAATCCTTTGATAATTTTGAATACCTGTTTTAGATTGGCTCTTAACAGTATTTTTTTTAAGCTAGATAGACTTAGGGTCTTAGTTAATTGTCATAGGATTGTTTCTCAGTCCAGGAATCATCTTGTTGATACATCTTTGTACTCTCACCATTCTATGTTTTGTCTTCAACTAGGGTGCCCAAAACTGAACACAGTATTCAAACTTGTGACACACCAATGACTTTTAAAGAGTAAGGATAATTTCCTTGGACTTAGATTTGATAGCCCAGCCTTTGATTCAAAGAATTTTCTTCACCTCTTTACTGCTTCTATGGGCGAAAGTAAGTGCTTATATATCTGTCTAGAGGCGTTGCTCAGCTTACATAGATAACTGTCTAGAGATGTTATGAGGTTAAGGAAATTAGGTTTAGGATCTTACAACTCTATATTTCCCATGAGGCAGCATTAGCTTTCCATACCCTTTTTTCCTCTCTTTTGTGATAGCAGCAGCTCACTCATTTAAGGTCCCTTTTTGGTCCATCAGGACCATCACAGAGATGAAGTCATCTTAGCAGAATTCTCTAGAATCACATGCTGTGAAAATATGTTTCCATATTGGCTTTCACCATCCATTAATCAGTATCCTTTTTTATTTTTATCTATATTCATTATTTAGTTTATCAAGAGATTGGTGTACTATACATGTACTTTGGTCAGTTTTTTAGGCTATTTATAGACTGCATACGATAAATATTCTATACACCATATTTTATTTGATGCTGTGTTTTTTAATTTAGTGTTGATACCTTGTAATCATAGGACCCTGGGTTTAGAAATTCAGGTACCTCATCGGCTGAGGAGCCTCCTGGAGTATTCTTCACCCCACTTATAATCAGGCAGCCAAACCTTTCTCCAGATTGTGTATAGGCTGACCTTGGCCCCTTACAGGTTTCTAACCTTCCTCCTGTCATTGATATTCCTCACTGTAGAGGAAAAGGAAGTTCCTTCCAATCTTTCACCAACTTTAAAAGTCATCTGTTGGACCCAGTATAGCTCAAGAATCATTGTAAAACTCATTGTTGTCCTACATCACACCAGGAAGGCTCTTCTTATGTTTCTCACTTCCCTTTCCATCCTATCCTTCCTAGGAAATTTTAGGACCTTTCAGGAGCCCCTGCCAGGTCTTAGTAAGTCCTTTCCCTTCCTTTTAATGTGGGGACCCTGACTCTGTGGCTTCATATGATAAGATAACATCAGTAGAATATGTTTTAGAGACCAGTTTGTTATAGAGAAGAGATGAAACTCTGTTCTCTGTGTAATTTGATGATCAAATATAGTTGTTTTTTCCTGTATGTTTGGTGGAAGGGGGGTTGTAAGTTGGACATCATTTCACAGGAAGCATGGTTTTGGCTGTTGTCAGATTTTTCAGTGCCAAAGCATTCTTCCTTGAAGAAAAGCCAGTTTGATGCTAAGCAATTCCTCACAGAGATCAGACTGCTGCCCTCCCTGAAGAGACAGAAGCTTTGCTTTGGCCTTACAGCCACATTTTTCTTTTAAAGGACTTGTGGCTAATCCTGATATGTTCCAGAGCCCTGAGGATGGAAAATTTTTTCACTTTAAATCAAGAAAAATTACCACAGTCATTTTCAAATCAGTGTTTGTGAGTGAGAATGCTCAAAATGTCTTGGAATTTCTTCAGAACAATCCTGTAGATCAGTGTCTTATTACTGATGGGATGGGTATCGCCAATGGGATGCAAAGGGATTTGAGGCAGGACATAAAGTATCAAAATAAGGTGTTGCCTTGATGAGTCTTTTGTATTTCTCTTTTTAACCAGTATAACATTGCAGGAGTATTATTCAATAATCTAATTTAGATACTCTCTGGCTTAAAGTGAAGTAGGAAAATGAACAACATAGCATTAAAGTTATTAATGAATATTGCACTTTTATCTTTATATCTTTTGTGAGCACGCATTCCCTGTCATGGTTAGTATGAAAGTGAAGTAGAGAAACCCTTTTTCCAATGGAACAGCCCTTTGATTTTACTGTCTGGAACGTCACTTAGAGAATTTATGTACGTACGAATAAAATGCAGACACAGGCTAGACTTTTTTGTTTTTCACAAGTAAAGCAATAGAATTTACTGTCAACAGAATTACTGTGCTTTTTATTGCCTCAGATTTCCCAGTAATGGTCAGAATAATATTCAAATGCATTTAAACTTACAGGGTTTGTTTTTATCATGGTGTGACTAGGATTTTTTGAGTGTTTTTGGGATGAAAGTTTCAAAATGTTGAGAGATGTTGCCTGCTGGTTGATTAATTCTTCCTTGTTCCTTCATATCATTCTGGAAAGTTAACTTAGAAGTTTTGCATATAGTTCTGCTTTTTTTTTAATACTATCTTTCACTGGCAGAGCATTTGATTAAAATTGAGCACAATTGGTAGAATCTTGGGGCATGCCTTAAAACAGCTTTAAGTTCCATGTAGAGAGAGATAAACCATCATGCAATTTTTGATATCTAGTTAATAGTGCAGATAGCAAGCTGTATCTTCTTCTGGTAATAGAGAGCAGTTAGAGTTTTACTGGTCCTCACCCTTTCTGATTCCCTTTTTCCCTATGAGGCCATTCAGGAGGTTCTTAGAGTTAGAGATAGACTCATCAATGTGAAGAAAACTGTATTTATTAACCCTGTCTCTTTGAAGAAAAGTGTAGGGAGGAGAATATTTCTAGAGGGATTTTCCTTTTCAAGACAGCCCTTTTGAAGTCTTCAGCATGGGTCCTCAAGCAGGTTCCTTCTTGAAATAACTCCTTCAAAGTTTGTGGGTTGACTACAAAACTTATAAGACTTTTGGATATATGACAGACAGATGTATCTAATGCTATAAAGAGGTCCTGGATTGGATATCTCAGCCACCCTTGTCAGGAAAGATTTTAGAGGAGCTTCCAACTCTGCTATTACAGTAAAACATTGATGAGATTATAAGTAAGGATGTCGTGGAGTCTGCAGTAGGACCATTTTTTAAAAATAGCTTTTTATAGACCAAAAATGGAATCAAACAGAAATAGAAATACTTTGAATATGTCTTTTTTGAACATGTACATACTGAAGCACAGATTTAAGATTACTGCTTTATAGAGCATCTAGACCTTATGGTTAAACATTTGGACAGTCAGCTTTGACTTAAATGATACCTACTGGCACATTCCACTACACACCTGAATATGTAGTTTTTAGCATTTAGAACTGTTACACATACCCGGCAGTTCAGGGTGATGCCATTCAGTTATATGCATCCCAGCAAAATGTTTCCTGAGTAATTTTAGCCATGCTTCCAAAACTAATATCCTATGAAGCTATAGTTCTGTCTTACCTCTACAACATTCTATTGATTTAGATTTCAAGCAATTGATGTGTTAGATGAGGACTTTGAATTCTGAACAACATTCATAAACATAGTTTTATCATCAACCTGATAAAGTCTTGCTTATTTCTCACTGAAAATTTTACATAGAAATATATTGGTGCTCTCAAGCTGGCTTGAGAATGTGCAAAAATTGTGATTGCCATACGGTCCCAGACCTTGGGGAAGTTTAGTTTTGCTGCTATGTGCATCAGCATGAGACCACAACCCAAAAGGGGTTCCTTCTGGGTAAACAAAACTATTCTGTGCAGAAAGTATGGATCTTTCAAGAGCACTTACCTGGGAACCCTTCATATCCTTATTTTGATGGACTAATGTAGAGCACCTCCAAAAACCCATGCCATAGAGACCTCCAGCAACTAAAGTGGTGATTTGCATGGATACATAAAGTCAAGGATGGGGCCTCCATTTTTCTTGGGTTCATGTAGGTGCAGGCAAAATGAGCTATTGATCTCATGGCTTTTCATATTCCAGAAAGCTCTGGATCCAGGATGTGGAATATTCTTTCTGTTGGACAATGCTGGGACTGTTTGCTGTCTGATGATTAACAGCTCATGCAGGTACTTGCTTCTTATAGTTTGTGGAAAAGTCCTGTAACCTTTCTATTAATGCCTCTTAACTCTAAGGAACGTATGGTATATTGGCATGTTCCCTATGAAGATCAGACACAGTATTAACAGAAATGTATGTAGTAAAGGAAGCTTTCAGGTGGATCCACCCCAGGTGGATCTCTTTGTCGACAGAACCACTGCAGTAATACCAACATTTTATCCTCATTTTTAGAAGTGGGGACAGCTACAAAAGATGCAGTGTCCTTAGATTGAAATTATTAGAACTAGCTCTATTTTTCTGTTAATGCATCTTGAAAATATTTTCAAATTAGTTAATTTTCAAGGTTTAGTAGCCAGTACCCCCAAGGTGGGACTTTAAACATCCTTGGTGCCAGAGGCTCTTTCATCTGTGCCATACTCTTTGGTCAATAGTACCATAAGAGTTCTTTAAGACTACTTCAGCTGTTGTCTTGCTGAACCCCAACCTCAAAATCTTATATTCTGGAATTTGAATATGTAAATTTTCTCACACACATTTACTGGCAGAAGTTTGGAGAACTCCAGACAGATGACATTTTGCATAACATTTGTCCTCATGCTTAAAGACAGTACTAAAAGCCTTTTAGTCCTTCCTTGAAGAATCTGATGTCTTGGATGCAACCGAGGCCATGTACTGTAGAGTTCTTTAGCCTCTTCCATGATAAGGATATGGTTATTAACACTATTGTCTCTTGTAAGAGTGCCTTTCAAGAACCCCTGCTTCTTGAGTTTTGGTATTGATCTGACAGGCCATGTTTGGGATAGCTTCTCTGACCTTTCTCTCTGAGGAGACTGGTTGTTTTTTCACTGCAGCTCAAGTGGGAGCTTTTGTGAGTCCTAGAGTTTTTAGTGTATAATATTTTACTGGCAGTTTAACTTGGGCTTTGAGGGGAGAATTAATTATATGCTGCAAACAGACACAAGTATCTTCTACTTATTTTTAGACAGTCTTTTGCAGGTTAAGATAAAACTAAACCTTATATTTTTGGCTGAGAATGAAACTTGAATTCAGAAATAGTTCCTTTTGTCAAATTTAGAAATAATCCTATTGTTTCAACTCTTGGGGGACTTCATCCAAAAGATATCATGCCTTATATCTTGTAAAATCTAAGAAACATTTTGGATTTCATGAGAGACTATTAAGAGAACCATATATTTGTGTACCTTGGAATTTCAAGAACACTTTCTGGAAAAGTATGTGTTTTTGGATTGAGAAACCTGCTTTAACAGCTCATCTTGGGCTTTGTCTTAGAGCACATTATGTAAAGAAGGTGGGATCTTACAAAGCTTTCCACAGACATTTGTTAGAAGAAGTAAAGAAAAGGGTTCATTGGCCCTCATTTATCACATTTCTCAGATAATACCTTGGTTTGGTAATGTGTATCTTCCCTGTGTGGCTCTGGGGATTTCTTAAGAAGAAAAAAATTTTAGTGTGCCTCCAAATCACCATTGAATGTGGTTTTTTTACTTTTAAGTTTAGTTTTCTTGCTTGAAAGTCTTCCTGTAAACCATTCTTATAATGTGATTATGCCCTCATGCTCATGGGACAGGCCACAAGGGAGAAAAATGTTGGTTTTGAAAATTGTAGGTACTCCTTTCTCAGAGGTGGTGTCCTGTGAGCATTTTCTCTTAGTTTCCATACCCTGCCTTGCATTTCCTCTTCTTGTTTTGAAAACCTTTATCTGTACCAAATGTAATTGCTTTTAGGTTGATATCCACAATCAGAGTAAATTCTAGGCTGTGGTGGCTAGGAGTGAGGAGGTCAACGACATTATCTCTGTGGTGGTCCTTGTTTGACTGAAGGTTTATCCCAAAATGAATGAGCTTTTATCATCATTAATGAATGAATAGCAGAGGATGGGGGAGGCCACCACTTTCTCATTAGAAATGCTGAGGATTGGAAGGTCCCAATCCAGACATCCCTAGAGATATTCTAGAGAGTCTCTCGTGCTTGCAGGAGGCCACCTTGGAAAAAGTTTTTCAATTTTCAAAATCTACATTTGGAATGAAAATTTAATAGTTTTTTATATTTGACTTATATTTTATATTTTGTGGTGTAGGTATTGTGTGTGGACTTGGGTTTTGATGGTCATACATGAAGCAAGAAACAATACTGCACAGTGTTATGAAAAGCTGGGACACTAGTTCCACCATTTGAGAAGTTTACTTCTCACTGGGACAGTCTACTAGGCAGCTTTTTTTCAAGAATTTAGTCTTTTTTTATCATTACTGGCATGGCTGCTTGAAATAAATTACTGTTGAATTTATCCCATAACCCTGTTTTCGTAGTATGAGAGACAGTCAGACCCCAAAATTCATGGTCCCGTGCCTTAAATGTTGTGCAGGTACACAACCGAATTTCCGGCAACTGATGGCTCGGTATCTCCTTTAGTCCAGACAAAATTACATAAGGGAATTTGAAATTGCCGCAGCCATCAGACAAGTTTACTGGGTGGCCACAGATGGTGTTGTGTGTAGGGCACACTTATTTACATTCTTTACACTGCACTTGGTAGTGATACTGCAGTTCTGTGAGATTCTTAGCTTATTTTGCTTAAATTTAACCCTAGCTATGGCTTGTAAGACTTATGAGGGTGTCAGTCGTGGTGTCAAACATAAACACCAGTCCATATTGATCCAAGATAAGTAGAACTGTTGAAAATAATGGACTGTGGTGTTTCAATGCATAAGCTGTGTGACATCTACCGTATTGGTTCATCAGCTGTTTATGATGTAAAGAAGCAAAGGGGGAAATTATTGATATTCTATGCAGACAGCAATTCCAAGAAGCAAATGATGATTAGAAAAACTATGAAAGATGGTAAGAGTACTACTGAGCACGATCGAGTGATGATGGAATGGTTTTGACCCTGTTGGAGTGATGGAGTGGACTCTTCAGGTAGCATGATAATGGATCAGGCTAAGTTGTTCCATAAAGAACTGAAATTACAACTTGAGCATGACTGTAGTGAAGGATGGCTTCAAAGGTTCAAGAAGTGTCATAGAATTTCCATGAATAAAGTCTGTGGAGAAAAGTGGTCTGCAAACCACAAAGGAGCTGCCGAGTATGTGGACAAATTTGCAAAACTCATAGCTGACAAGCACCTCAGCCCTGAGCAGTTGTATAATGCAGACGGATACTTTAGACACATGGTGTACTTTAGACACATGGGAGATGTATGATTAGTGGGTTAGAGGTGTGTTGATAAATTATTATTACGTGACCACAGTTGGTCTGGCAAAATGGTTAATCCAGCAAGGCGTTGGAACCAAGAGTGCTGGAAAATCGGTGGTGTACTTGTACATACATATACACATACACTCAAAAATATATATCAAATATATATGTTATATATATAAGATGGCCATGATTAGGGTATTCAGCTGCTCTTGCTATCTCAGCTACCACGGAAAATAAAAATCACTGTACAGCACAGAAATACAGAGATGTTTTGTACAACAAAAGATGTTATGAAAGTAGGGTCATAGGGAATATCATTACCTGTGTACCAGTAGAGAGGATGCGAGGTAAATGTTGTGTATGGAATATCCCGACTCCAAGGATTCCACTTCTGAGCAAAAGATATCTGATGACCATTGTTCCAGGTTACTCGGAAACCTTGCATATTTCGTGCTCTGGGAAAAAATGGAATTCACAGTCTTTTATCTTAACACCAAACATCTGCCTGGCTTTTATCATTAACTCCATTTTCAGTTACAGAGTTAATCAGGTATGTACAGCCTTGAAATTCATTCACTCATCCTTAATCCAAGTCATGTGTATTAATGTGAAACGTAAGCTTCTATATCAATACTGCAGCTTCCATTTTTGCACACTGCACTGCTTTATGTTGAGATAATTCACTAATATAATTTTTGCACTCTTGGCATTAAACTAATTTTTCTAGAAGAAACAAGATCTCCATTACCACAAACTCCACACACAAAGCACTTCCATTTCATCCCATTCCTAGATGTTCCCCTGACACCTTGAAATATCTTTAACCTTACTCTATTCTCTACATGCATCCATCCATCTCTTTTACAATCCATCCCTTCTCCTTGTGTTTTTAACTATAATATACCTTCTTCATCAACCTACAAGGTATTACTAGATTATGCCTGTTTGAGGCTGTATCTTTGTCAGTTGACAAATGAGAGTATACACCCATCAAAGAATTTCCCTAGTGCCTCACTGTTTAAGGTGATATAACTTTACACATGTATGTATGGTTCATGGTTAAGTGCCTGAGGCTTGGCAGAATGCATGCATAGTTCCACTGTATAGAGGCAAAAGGGATAAAGGTGAGTGCTCAAATCAGAGAGGTATAAGTTTGTTGAGTATTCCTGGGAAATTATATGGGAGGATATTGACTGACAGGGTGAAAGCATGTACAGAGCATCAGATTGGGGAAAAACAGTGTGGTTTCAGAAGTGGTAGAGGATGTGTGAATCAGGTGTTTGCTTTGAAGAATGTATGTGAGAAATACTTA
>JAUUDY010192547.1:0-12933 GCA_032361765.1 Panulirus inflatus
TTGAAATGGTTTGGTCACATGGAGAGAATAAGTGAGGAAAGATTGACCAAGAGGATATATGTGTCAGAGGTGGAGGGAACGAGGAGATGTTGGCTCTCCTGATCAAACTACATTTACTGCCACACCTATCTTGTACACTGCTGTTTCTTGCATGATCAACCTTACACACTTATCAAAGCATTTCATTTCTAACTTGTCCACCTTTTTTCTTCCAGGGCCTGAGACTTACATCCATATAACACTTTCAGAACTATTTTGTCTTAGACATATCATCATAGCCCAAACAGACATAGACATTTCTTTTCACATACTCCTTAATGCACCTAGGACCTTATTTTCCTGTTCTTTTATTTCACTTATTTCAATATATGTGAGTGGCAATCTGTCACCTAGATATTTCCTCAGTCTGTATATTTACAAACAATTTGCTTCTTCCTGCACTTTCAGCACAGTCTTTTGTCAAAACCTCTGTCTTTGTTCATTAGTATTTTATATCTTTTTTCCCCAGACCCATCTTGGTTGCTGGATTGCTCACCCGTGATCAGCTAAGAGGAATATTTCTTAATGTGGAGGAGCTGGTGGTGCAGAATAGAGTCTTCTCCTTGCAGTTACGTGATGCCTTAGAGATAGCTCTTGATCAAGGTGATGAAGACCTTTTAACTGTCAATGTGGCAAAACTCTTCCTAAATGCTGTTCCAATGCTTCACGCCTTTGAAAATTATTGTGTGAAACAGGTATGTGGTGGGAATTTAACCTAGAAAAATTATACTAATGAAACACCAACATAACTGACATGTCTTTGACAAAATGTGTTGTTCAGAATAATTTGACTCAGTAACATCTTGCTACTTGCATTATATATGTTTAGTTTACTCTAATGTGATATTTTTCCAGTTCTTTACTACTGCATAAATTGTTGGTCACATGAATGTTTTTGTTACCATTCATCAGAGCCAAAATCAGTTTCTAAAATTTCCTGTATAACCTTCCATAGGGCTCTGCATCACTACTGCTTCAAACACTGGAAAAGGAGAAAGAGCTATTGAGAATTTTTTTGAAGGTGTCACAGATGGAGAATACATTGCTTCGTCGTATGAATCTCCATTCATTTCTAATGGTAAGTGTATGCATTTAAGGTTATAGGATCTAACAATGCATTTTTTTCAGTAGGTCAGTACATCTGAAATATTTGTGATAGCTTTATGCAGTTGAAATATTTATGACACTCTTCATGTAATGGTGTCTTCAGATGATTTGAATGATAATTGGAGCAGCAAGTACAGGTGATTGCATAATGCCTTTTTATTTGCATTTGCAGGTGCCAGTACAGCGTGTAACCAAATATCCATTGTTGCTAGCACGACTTTACAAAGCCACACCTCCAACCCATCCCTCCCGAGAAGATTGTCGTCGTGCCAAGGAAAAGATCGAATTACATTTACAACATATGAATAACGTTAGTAGGGTTGTGACATCGACTGTTTGTCTGTTAGGAAATTTAAACCCAGTGTCAGATAAACACATGCAGGTTTATAAAGCTAATTACCTACGACCTTTCTGTAAACTTAAATAATTGCAGAGGTTTCTTTTGTATAAAAGTAAGGCTTTAAACTGAACTGTTAATGCTTGTTGTTACTATTTGTGTTGAATAGAGAGAGTTTTATATTCATTCTGTATAGAGTGTTGTTTTTATGCTTTGTTCTGCTTGTGTTTGAAGAGACATGGTTTCACTCATTGAATACAATACACCATGGTATTGGCATCAGGAGGCTGTGCCTTCCATGGTTCTTTAAAATATCCACTAGTAGATTTTCTCTAGCATGACTTGTTGTCTCATTGTTTCTCAAGTTTTATTTTTTTGTTTTCTTATAACTATTTTAACATGCTACTACCATTTTTTCATCACTTTCAGACAAGCATGAAATGAATATTTACTTCTTTTGAAACATATGTTGGTGCTTGTGTTTATCAGGTTTCCATCTTTACTGTCTTTGATTAATAGTTAAGCAAGGTTTTGAGATAGATATTTTCAGATTAAGACTACTAATTCATTTTTGAGACTATATAGATTCTCTGAAAAAAATTCGATAAGCATTATTTAGAAAAAGGCTTTCAACATAAAGTTTTATTTGTGGAACATTTAGTAATATTTGCTCACAGTGGGAAAATTGTATATCTGGCAGCATGGTGTAGTCTTAAAGTCAGATGACATAGTTTGTTGCTTGACTCACCCTGTGGCACTGAGAATGGAGAAATGCAACTTTTTCTTGTCCTTGTATTTAGTGATATTTTTGTTTTTTCTGTTCCTGGTGGTTTTCTTTTTAACAAGTAACTTACCATGGGTCCTAAGTTGTCTTAGGTAGAAAAGGCCTGTATGCTTCCTTGAAAGAAAGAAAATGTGTCTTTGAGCAGTATTTTAAGACTTACTGACTGATAGAGCTGAGTCCCTTTTAACATCATTCCTCATCTGAAAAGCGAGGAATGGTTGACTAAGGAGACTAGTAAGATTACTGATGACCCAGTGAAGTGTGAGTTGTTAAAATCCATCCCCGTCAGGTTATTAGTCGCCTTACTTTTTTTTTTAGATTGACCAAACCCAGCTTTTCAGGGAGGAATGATGTTAGAAGGATGAGAAAAGAAATGTATGGATGATGAACTTGGCCCTGGCAGTATGTCTATAAATTTCACATGAAGATACACTTTCTTGCTTCCAAGCAAGAATTCCTAGCTTAAGCCAGATACCCAATTTATCGACTAACTCTCTGGGGAGGATGAACTGGTTGGACTATGGTTAGTTACTAGTAGAGGAAAGATATTGTCAGGAACAGAAATAGCAAAAATATCTCTTAGCATATGGGCAGCAAGCAGAAGTTGCATCCCCCCACTTTCATTACTACAAGGTAATTGAGGTGGCAAATCACATCATCTGACTTCTAAGATTGTGCCTTGTTGCCAGACATATGATAGTCCCACAATAAGAAAGTAATAGGATTTATTCGATAGTTAAATCCTGATGTATGAGAGCTTTACTTTAAACTGTTCAAGTTGAATTTTTTGTGAACTGTAGGTAATCACTTAGTAATGCATCTTTATCTACACTTTCCCTAATTCATTACCAAAACCACGAGCAGATTTCCTGATAACCCATGTGTGCATCTTACCTTTTACCATGTTTTGAGTATGTATTACTCATTTACATTGTTTATAAAGTGAAAGGTTTCAGATGTAAGGAATCCAGGCTGTGGAAATGAGTTATTTGGAAGGAGCATGAGATATCACAAGATGGAATGAAGAAAGTAATGAAGGTTGTATGAGATATTTGGTTTTAGAGGGAATGCAAAGGGAATGGATTGTGGAGTAGTATAGTGGGTGAAATGTAATACTTTGAGGTGGATTGGTCATGTGGAAAGAATGTGAGACAAGGAGTCTACAAGGAGAGTATGGAAGTGTGAGTAAAGTGGTTGGAGTGAGAGGAAGACTACCTGTGACTTTGGGGAAATAAAGTGGAAGAGTACTGGAGGGAGGGAAATAGAGAAAGAAACATCTACAATGAATCAACTTTGTGACATATGTAATGTGAACTTACAGGAGTCTGACTCAGACCTGTTGTGACCTCTATAATCCTTTTGTTCTATCGCTCAAGGATGAACATGGGGTGCACAATGAATTTGCAGGGGCTACCGGTTCAAATCAGTGCATTGAATGGTATATGCGAGGGAAACAAAAAGGACATGGATGAGTAGAGACTCTTTTGCTATAGCCACCCCCTTGATGGGAGTTACTGGATGTAATGGGCTTCAGAGATATAGATAGACAGGTAGATAAAGTCAAGAACTTAACCAAAATCATATTTTGTACTTTTCCTTTTCACAGGAAACAAAGGAGGTGAGCCCAACAAAACTCTGGCGTCGCTTTTCCATGAGTGTGGGCAGCGGAGCACCTCTCAAGCGTTCACCACAACCTCATGATTTTACAATCAATCTCAAACTCAGAAAGGTATCCAAATTTTGGCCTTTATTTACATTGTGTGTATAATTGTGTTCCCCATGAAATTGTTAATAAAATCTTTTCATGGGAATTTGATTTAGAGGGGAAATAATCAGAATATAGAGCACCTCCTCAGCAAGGTGGAGATTCCAGATCTAATACTTGGGCATTTGCAGAAATCTGTTTTTTTTTATCCTGTAATAGGCTCTTGATGTATCCAATAAGCCACATATGATGGAAAGGTTTGCTTTTATAATCTCTGTTGTGTTCGTGGCTCAGATTATTTAAAATGAAAAGCATTGGGTCCATGTTTGCATGCAGCATCTTGCATGCATAGTGATGGATTTACAGTGTTCTTCAGCAGACACATAGCAGAATTGTAGATGAGGCCTACTTAGCAACAGTTTCTAGTTGTGAGACTTAATTATCTAGAATGCTATTTTAGGTATCCATTTTAGGCTTTGAAGTTGGTGCTGGGGATCCCAGTTTGATATCACAATTATTCCACCTTTGCTGCGCAGATATTTTGATTTACCCTAGACACATTAGTGCATCATGTTCAGATTAATTCATTATATTGATATATACAATTGTTGAGAAAATTTATACCATGCCTCCCAATGATTATCCTGCAGTTGGCACTGGAAGTCTTAGAGTGGAGTTTAGAAGAAGCTACAGTAGTTAGGGAGGGTCGTCTGTTCTGCCTTGCACCAGACTTCAACAATTGGACACGACGTGGACGCTCCCTCAAGATGGCATCAGTCCATGTTCTTCTTGTTACCCATGGCTCAGTAAGTGAGAGAGAAACTGTTGAAATTTTTTATATATTTCTTTCTTAGTAGGAATCACTGTGTGAGCTCTGAATATGAAGTCCAGCAATCACATTGTGAGGCTTTGGAGAAGAAATGGCAAATTATCATTTTGGGATTTTTATTGTAAAGAAATCCTGTAATATGCAGATAATGAGAGAGGAGAAGTTGACAAAAGGATATATGTCAGAAGTGGAAGGGACAAGGAGAAAGGGGAGACCAAATTGGAAATGGAGGGACTGAGTGAAAACGATTTTGAGTGACTGGGGCCTGAATATTCAGGAGGGAGAAAAGCCTTCATGGAATAGAGTGAATTAAAATAATGTGATATTCAGAGGACAACTTGCTGTCAGTGGACTGAACTAGGGTATATGAGGCAGCCAGGGAAAACCATGGAAAGGTATGATGGGGCCTGGTTGTAGATAGGGTGCTATGGTTCAATCCATTGATTATGACATTTAGAGAATGCATGTGGGCAAATGTATCCTTCGTCTGTTCCTGGCACTATGTTGCTAATGTGGGAAATGGCAAGCAAGTATGAAACAAATATTTATGTATACTTACTAACTTATTTCCTGCCCCAGGAGTCCCATCTATCCTTTGCTTGTAGTTAATGATATGCATAACTAAAGTGTTACTGGAACTCTAATTTGCTGTTTTTAAGGTATTTTTTATAATAATGAAGGTAAAAGGCATGTACGGGATAGAGTGAATTGGAATGATGTGGCATACTGGGGTTGACATGCTGTCAGTGGACTGAACGAGAGCATGTGAGGCATCCGGCGTAAACCACGGAAAGGTCTGTGGGGTGTGGGTATGGATAGGGAGCTGTACTTTCAGTGCATTACAAATGTCAGCTAGAGAATGGATTTGAGTGGATATGAACTTTCTTTGTCTGTTTGTGGTGCTACCTTGCTTAGATAAGAAATGGCAATTTGATATGAAAAAATCATAATAATGAATTATGCTTGCAAGATCACTAAAGTTTAGTAAGTATTTGGATGTACTGTAGTTTTTCATGTTTATATCTGATAAAAACGTAAAATAGGTTCACAGATTTTTAACTTCTTTATAAATGTATTGTTTACATTCAGCCAAGAGCAGTGTTTGAAGATGAGGTGCCAGAGGATGGTCTTGTGACACCACGCAGTTTGGGTATTAAGGATGCAGCAATACTTGCTTTCAAGGACCACAAAGTATCCAAAGCTGCTCTTATCAGGGTGAGTCTGAAGAAAATGGTACAGCAAAAGCTATAACATTTGGTGTTTCTTAGTATTGTATGTGCATACTTATAATGACTTTTTTAGATTGATCAGTTATCATTTCCTTAGAATTCATTGATATCATTAACATGATTCAACAGTGATACTCAGATGTAACCTTAAGGGTAATTGTTATACTGTATTGTGTTTCATAAATTGTGTTTAACTTGTTCCAGGAATGTTTCATCTTAACTCTTCTTAATAAACTTGTTTTCTGGTTTTGTAAAGATATCTTTAGTTTTACTCTCAGTACTGCATATAACACATCTTGTAGAAATTTTACCCGTATTGATTATTCATGACCTCTCTAAATTAAGAAAGTGAAGAACGTAGATAAAGAATAGGTCCCCTGATTAGTATTATGGGTATCATACATGAGGAAAGAAGTAGTGAGTTGCAGTTCCCTTTTCCTCTGTCAAGTTCTAATAATTAATCATTAAATCCTACTTTATATCCTGTACTGGACAAGTGCATGTACATTGATAATGATAGTGTGGTAATGGAAGGCAGCAGTAGAAATACAATGAAAGTTTTTGAACCACTTACAGACATGTTTTAAACTGAAAAGCTATGGCCTGGGTGGACCTTATGAAATGGAAAGTTTATTAATAATCATTTATATTAATGCTGAATTAAGGTAACTTTCATTCCATGTTAGTTTTAGTACAAACACAGGCCATACCACCAGAACCAATGATTATTAAGCAGTCATTAAGCTGTGAGTATCCTGTTAACATTAACAATTGCTGGAAAAATTAGATTCACTTAAATGGAATAGATAAAACAACTTTTTCATGTCATTCCTTTTGTACATATAATAATAAAAACATTTTGTCCATGTGCTGTTACAGACCCTGAAGCTGTGTGAATTGTTGGTTTCAAAATAATTATAATGCTTAATGTGAGAGTAAATTTTGGGCTCCTCTTTTGCACTCTCTTGCCCCCTTTCCATTTCTCCTTTAATCTAGCCACTTGTTTTCAAAATCCTGGTTGTAACTCATTGGAGAAAGTGCAGCTAAAATTCCTGAAGCCTGGTTTATTTAAAGAAATTATCTTGTCTGTGAACAAAGAGAAATAAGGCATTAACAGATTTGGAGCTGTATGACTTGCATATGGTCATATTGTTTCAGAGTGCAATGCATGTGAAAGTTGTTTGGAGATATGATGAGAACAGGGACTGGGCACGTTTCACTATGAGAATGAATTTGAAGTGAGAGGCTTTAGATATCACATAGGACTAGAAACCTGGTCTTGTCTCTAATACAAATATGCAGTGTATTATATTAAGTTTCAGAGATTTATCCACAACTGCTGTCTTTTTATATGAAAACATAGAAATATCAGGGTAATTTTACATTTTTCGATAATTTTAAGTAGTCTTTGTGAAGATGAATGCTTTCCTCGATGAGGGAGAATTCCTTTTACAAAACTCGCATTGCACTAAATGAAATCCTTATCATGATACATGATCTTATGTGCATCAGAATGGGATAAGAGCAAATGAAAAGTCCAGAGTTCTATTGATTTTAACGTTTACTTGAAATGTAGTTAAAAGGATGCACTTTAATTTCAATTCAGTTGGTGATCATACTTCCATTAGAAAATGTAAAATGGAGTATAAAGATTTTAAAGGCTCTTATTAAAGTATGAAAAACTTTTCACTAAAAACCACTGAAGGGTAGATCTATGACCTGTGCTCCATTGGAGAAAAATGTATGGAGAAAATCACTCATAATTTTCAAAACATAATGTGATTTTCTTTACTTTTGGCATCTTATAAGCATGGAAACCCAAAAATGGGGAAAAAAGCATGAATACCATGCTTGGTTTTTCTGTAAACTTATTCTTTTAGCTCCCTTATGCATCACTTCTAAGTTTTATGTAATCCTTTTTTTCAGAGAATTTTTGGAAATAATCAAATACATTGATTAAAGTTTTTTGGAGAGGTCACTGCCGTCTTCAGCTGACAATGGCAGTAGTCAGGAATCAGTTCATGTCATAATAGTTTCTCCATTATAGTTGTACAAAGACATGCAGACAGAAAGTCTTCCATTTTTCGTGAAAGTGTTAGTAAAATGTTGGCATAAAACAAGATATTTTAGCTTCTATTGCTGCTTTTTTCTATATATAATCTAGTCATATATCTCAACAGTAAGAGGGATGCTGGATATTATTACAATATAAAAGGTCGTATCATGATGCAGTAAAGACTTTGTTTAGTACATATAAGCATGGTACACTTTTTTTTTGTAGCATGAACCATGGCTTCTCAGTCGCTGTGTGGTTGCATGGGAATCAGAGGGAGAGACTGAATGCTTTGAGGTGACAGATCTCAATTCCAAGGATACTTACATCTTCAAGGTAGGTTTTAGTCATTGATGTTGTTTAAGTGTATTTTAAGATGACTATATCTTCATTGTAGATTGGATGATTTAGAACTTTCAATCCTCTTGTTTGATTCTTATTCTATTTATATTAGGCTTTCTCTCTTTTTTGATGAGGATTTTCTTCGTGCTTGTATTAATTTTTAGTGTACTCATCCTGCACATCATTGTCATACTTTCTTACAATTTTGGAAAATAGTATAATCTTATGGTAACTGTTAAATCTTTCATTTGTGCTACCTTGATTTAAACATAGCTCATTCACTTGTTCTGACTACCATCTCATTTACTCCTCTCATCAAATTATAAACAACCATAGTTGCATTACACACTGGCACGCCCACTTGTATTTCATACCTCTCACTTGTACTACCATTCTCCCCTCATTTTCACTACAGTTTCATGTACATTGTAATGGGCCCATCTCTGAATATAGAAATACAGTGTCAGCTTTACTTATTCAGTTTTATGTTCACATGCACAAGCGCAAAAAATATAATTACACATTTAATTTTTGAAATTCTGTATAACCATATCTTATGATTTATGTAATTTTATTCATTTGGTCTCATTAATTTTCCAAACTTCCAGGTTTGCAAAGAAGACTTTTAGTGCATACAATTACAGCTTTTACTTGTATGTAATGTAATTCATCCTCTTTCCAGTATCTTGATTTGCTTTATCTGTGCCCATTGTTTTTCATTCTCATTCAGGGCCCTACAAGTTTAATTCTTGAGACTCCATTGCTTTCTTCTCTGAATTATTCAGCTTTTATTATTAATATTTTCTTATTATCCGCTTTTCTTGCATCTGCCCTATTTCTATGTCCTGTCCTTACAGTTCTTTACACTTGTGTGCTTTTTGCATACTATAGTCATAACTGCAATGATTATATTGTCATTAAACTTCTTTTGGACCTTAAATATCCCTCTCTTTTTATCATCTTTAAATCCTCTTTCTCTTGTATTCACCCTTTGTCTCATTAGTTCTGTCTAGAACACAGCTCTCCAGATTACTGTAAATTGGTGACACACCATCGGATAACTTTCTTTTTGTGATTACCTATTTGTACACTTTGGGAAAGGTGTTCTACACTTACAGGCCTCACTTCTCAAAGTTTCTGTTAACATAAAAACTTCTGTATATTGTTAGCATTTAGATTTCATCACTTAGCTTATTTAGGTAATCCAAAAATGTGAATCTGCGGAAGTGAATCTGCGGAAGTGAATCTTTGCTTAGTTTCTAATATGTTTCTTTTTATTTCTTGTTTACATTATGTTTGGATATTACTAGTCTTATTTCTGTTCAGAAACAGATGAGTTATACTCCGTATTATCTGTGCCTAAACCATATATATTATGAACATCTTTTGTACTGGATTTAAGTGTAACAAAAATTCAAACCCATTTTTGTGCACTATCTGTTTATATTCTTTCATGTATCAGTACTTAGGTATCACATCTGCTTTTACTAAGCGATCTCTTTGAGTCATATGATAAGATGTGCATCTCTCTTGATCTTCTTTATGATTTATCCAAAAAAGGAAAAGTTTATATCCATTGAACCTATTTTGAATATGTTTAGAAATGGCAACATAGAAGTACATTTTTCATAATTGGGGCCTGTTATAAGCCTCAGCCTCCAGAGAAAAGATTTTTGATTTTAGAAACAGATGATGTAGCCTCTGATGTGAACACTGATGTGGGTTATAACTGTTTTGATATTAGGATAGAGGTTTCCAAACTTTTCATGTTAACAAAATGTAATAAAATCATTGGAAGGATGAAACAGGCCCACACGACATAGTTTACCATTATCCAGCCCTTGTAATCTCCATTTATGGAAAGTAGCAATTTTGAGTACATAGGTCTTGAAGTTTCTTGTATTGAGCCATCATATTACTGAAAAAATTGCAATGAGAGAAGCATAAAAGAAAAAAAATAATAACATGTTTTTTTGTAATAAAGAAGAGACATCAATAACTAACGCGGGAGACAGCGACAAAGCAAAAAAAAAAAAAAAAAAAAAAAATCAATAACTATTACTATGTTACAAATAAAATCACGTATTATGGAAATTTTCACAACCAGTCTGGAATTCAGAAAGAATCAGGAGATGAAATGGTTTAGATTTCACTATATTTTTTCTAGAGGCTATATTCTCAAAGTGTAGTGCTTGATATATGTTAGATGTATACCTTGAAATAAACTGATTCATTTTTTTTGCTTGCTTACAGGGGAGTGACAGCACAAGTACAGAGGCATGGTTTCGTTATATACAGTTTCATGCTCTATCTGTTGGAATGTGGAAAAGAAGAAGACCTGCTCTTGCCAATATCATGATAAATGGTATGAACAGGAGTTAGTAAAGAATCATGACTGGATTAACATACAAGTGACTACATGCTGTGAAAAGATGCAGAACATAGGAAATATTAGAGATTTATGGATAGGATGATAAAATGCTTAGTGATAAGTGTGTTCAGTGAAAATGGAAATTAAGAAATGTGAGAAGAATGGGTGAAGACAAGATGCATCACTCACATATTGAGGATCAGGGCACTGCACTTGATGGGTATCTTAACAGTCCTTCAGTTATCGATATGCTATTTCTTTTACAAAATTCATTCCTGAAAAATTTTGATTAGCAGAGAGGTCTTGAAACAGAGATGAATAGAAATAGCAGATGAATAGTTAAGTGCCTTTATTTGGACTACAGGACCCAATACACTAACATTTACTAGAACAATACCTGGTAATCTTTACAAGGAATTTGGATGAGAAATTATCAGAAAAAAATAAGATTTTTCTTGTAGAGAATAAGTATGCTGCAAGTGCCTTAAATCATATACGTATTGCAAGATTATCATAAACTTTTTTTTCCAGTAGCAGTCACACTAAACCAAATAGATTAGCATTTGACATTCCTATTAGAATAGTGTTATTCTGATTTATGTCCCTGTGATGACAAGTCACCAGATTTTTGTGTTGAGTGGAACAGATACATTGTTGTGCCGCTGACTCTACCGGTGCTGATGTGCCAAATCAACTTTTCAGCCATCCTTGGCAGACACTCAGATGTAAACAGCATCTTATCATAATGCCAAAGTGTCTTAAGATATATTTTCTTAATGTTTCTCGGAAAAATTGCTAATTTTCTCTGAAATTTGTATATAAGATGCTGATTTTTCCTTGTATAGTGCATTTACAAGATGATTGATTGTACTTTGATAACTTTATATAAAATTTATATATATATAATTGCATTTTTATATGTATAATTCTTTCCATTCATATATCTCATTCAAGCTCGTACATATGATGTGACATGACATTTGATGATGCTGACTAAAGAAATTATGTATATAGCATCACAGTCATTCATTTTGCTATGAAACCTTTTACAGTCTGAGGAAGGTAATGAAAAAATTGTTTTTATTCTTATTTACAGTCATATGTTCTATTTTCTGTTTCATTTCTGAATATCAGAATATTTTTTAAAAAACAATCGTTGAAATAAGTGTAGTGTTTCTAACTTTCTGCTTTCAAATCATATGCGTTATAACTGTAACTTTTACATGCATTTCCTTTATACAAATCTTTTTGACAATGTGTAAATGCTTCTGTTCATTCTGCTTAGGTTTCCCACTGACTGTCACAAATCATAAAAATTATTGAGTGGCATATTTGTATTTGATATGTTTGCAGTGAAAAGGACTCGCTTGTTGGAGCCTTTGTTAACTCCCACACATTATATAAACAACTCTAGGAGAAATAAGATTTGTCATAGAGTGAACAGCCTTGTGACAGCCATGAACCACTGTCTCATTTCAAAGGTGTTTAGGGTAACTAGAATTCCATAAGAGAGCCTATCCTTGCCCTTTGTCATTCCATAGGGTTAGAGGTAGAGACCTGCATGATGTATTCCCACAAAATGTATACGGACATAGAAAAAAGTTTCTTTACCTATAGGTGTGTTGAGCACTGGAACAAGTTACCGTAAGACGTGGTGAATGCTATAACTATAAATGCCTTCAAAAGTCATGTAGACAAATACTTTATAAATTCAGGTATACGCTAAGAAAAACGCTAGAAATAAACTGTAGAAGCAACAGCGGTAACGGTGACATTATAAAAAGCTAATGTGAAGCAGCCTAAACAAAAAATTGCAGAGCGGAATGACATTTTCACCAAACAACCGAGTCTGGGCCAGTCATGCCTCCTGTTGTCTGTCTGTCTCGTAAACTCATGTCAACCTCTCACAACTGACCTCTACTTTCCCTTATAATCCTGCACCTCCAGTATCTTACTACCCTCTGTTATCTCACCTTATATATATATATCCCATCCTATAAGGAACTGTTGTTGTCTTTTATCGTGTTTCCCTGCGCCTTTCTCAGTCATACCATTACAGTAAAACCTCTACTAGTACACCCGCTAATTGTTCTTCAGCAGTCTAGTAGGAGGCAAGAGGAACCTGAGGAGGAGGAGG
>JAUUDY010192768.1:0-10203 GCA_032361765.1 Panulirus inflatus
ATGTAAAGAGAAGTTGGGAAAAAGGTTAGAAAAAAAAAAAAAAAAATGGTGATAGAAACAAAGACAAGCTAAGGAGAGAGACATAAAACAGTGCATACTGCCAAATGTTAGTAAAGTAGTTTATTTTGCAAACAACCATAAACAATGTGTTGTTTCTTAATGTTAAATCTTTCAAAACTTTTTGACACTAACATCAAAATTAAAAGGCTCCAACAGAAACAAAATACAAATAAAACTTGAAAAAAAATGTCCAGTATGCTGAAAATTTGTTTGAGGAATGATTTTTTTTTATGACTTTGAGAGCATGTCATTTTTGCACTGTCTGGGTGTTCTTATAATACAGTATAATTCATGTGTGCTTGAGTAAGTAACTGAACTGAACATATTAATGAGCTAATTCTGCCCAAATCTATATCACTAAATCTAAATTTCATGTAAAACTGTACAAATCATAGTTTCTCAAACCAGAAAAATAATGACATACAGTACTTCCAGCAATTACTAGTTAAAAGTCAATGAATTTAGAAGTAATATTGTTACTACTTTGGATTAGGATATAGGTCAGTGTATAAGATAGAATCTAAAAGAAAATGGGCTTAAAGCAAAATTGCATTGTTACACATCTTAATTCAGCACAGGTCACACAAGCATTACCTAAATACATGGAAGAGGAATGAATCAAAACAATTTAGTCAGTTACTTATCTCTCCCTAATGCCCATTTCTCCCTCATGCCCAATTCTATCTCTCCTTGGTGAAGGAAAACTCTAGCACATTGTTTTCAGAGGCTCTTACCTAATGTTCCAACCAAGTACTTTTACCTATTGCCTTTACCTAACATTCCTGCCTAATGTTACAACCTCCTACTTCTACCTAATGCTCCAACTTACTATTCTACGAAATGTTTCTACCTAGAGCCTGTCTAGCATTCTTACCTACTACTTTATCTATGGCTCCTACCATTTTGCTAAAAGGCAGGGCCAACACAATGTGCTCACCATAGGAAAATCTAAAGTTGTGAAGAATGAGTTGTGTGAATTAAGTGTTGTCAAGTGTTAATTGTGAGAGAGAGATTGTATGTTTGTGGACACAATAACAGCATTCCACATGAGGGTGAGACAGAAAGAAAAAGCAACTATCTGGTTCAGAGGCGTGCAACCTGACAACCACTGAACTGCTGGCTCACTATGCAGCTATCACTAACCCTCCTAATACCCAGGCAGCTAATACCAGTAATATACCTCTTTAGTCAGAGGCAGCTTACCAATTTCTACCTAATCATCGTTGTCAATTAAATCACAGCTGTACCCATCACAACCATAAGGAACAGCAGGGACAAAACAAACACTAACTAATATTTTTAATCCTTGGTACCACTATATTCAGTTTTGACACTTTACTCCAATTAATTTTTGAAAGATATATACTAAAACTAGATCTTGTGCTATCTTTTCCCTGTACTCTCCTAGTTAACGGTAGGCATTCCCTGATTTATAATATTTCAAGTTCAATTCCTAAAGATAAGGAGCACAGAAACCTAAGGAAGGGTGACCTGTTACATTCCAGTTTAACAAAATGTAAATGAGCTTTCTGAAGCATGACTTGTAACATACTCTGATACACTAGGGTGATTAGGCACAGTCATAATAAATATAGTGGCAGTGGAATTCAATGATTAACTAATACACAAACACATCATAAAAGACAGCTAGATAACTCAGCCACACTTAGGCTTGGCTGGCTGAAAGTTCTGAATTTGGAGCGAGTTATACTTCAAACCTTGCAGTTCAACCCTTGTATTCATAAATCACTCGCATCAAAAACAAATTGTTGAAAACAAAATCAGTGCAAAGTGAACATGAGCAAAATGAGAGAAGAGTGCACTGTATGACAAATCTACAAGTCTATCAACAGTGGTGACAGGAAGATGTCTGGTTTCATGTGGACTGAGGTTTCTGTTTAAAGGAAGCAATTGGTTAGATTTAGGCTTTATTTGTGCAAAATCTACTATAGTATGTGCAGTAGTTCCACAAGTAACAAAATCTAATAAAGTGCTCATAATTTTTTGATAACCATATAACACATTTCTATTTCCACATGACCTCTTTTATTCAGGCTCCTACAGCTTCAAGGTTGGACTCAAACCAGGTTGGACTGAGACATTCCTTAAAGAGACTATACACCTTTTGATCCACTTCCATCGCTCAACATTTTAGCAAACACTCTTTCTGGTATACTTTACAGACATATTCCCCTATAAATGCTACATACATCCTTAGCACCTTTTATTTTGAATAAACGAATGATAATAGCTTTCATCCAATCTCAGGCACAACCTTCCATTTCTATGCTAAATTATATGTTAGATGCATTCACTCTATCACACTTTCTCCATCATACTTCAGCATTTCAGCCATAATCCCATCCCTTCCAGGGGCCTTTCCTACCTTCAGCCTCATTATTGCCATTTTTGCTATAGACCCTCACACTTATATCCTCTTCCTTCCATCCTCCATAACCATGAATGTAACAACTGCTGCCTTCCATTCTCCCACGTTCATCAATTCTTCACAATACTCTTTTCATCTTCCTCCTTTTGATTCAGCAACTTCCCTTCCTTACTTCTCACATTAACATTTCCACTATTACACCCACTTATTTCCTTTTCCACCTCCTTTCAGTATAGTTTCTTATTATCCCAAAACTTTTCACTTCCTTCCAAATCTTCATCTACTTTCTCTGATTACCTCTATCAGCTGCTTAACATTCCACTCACACATTTTGTATTCTTCCCTCCTCTGCTGAAATTCCACTGGTAAATTCCTACTGAGCAATCTACCATATGGCTTTTTCTTCTCTTCCACATTATTTCTAATCTCTTCTGTCCACCATGCATTGCCCTTTTTATTCCTATCTCTACCTTGTATCCAACTACTAATTCTACAACCTTTAATATTTCTCTAAACATTTTAAACACCTCATCCACACATGACAGCATCCCTATATTCATTGCACTTCCACCTAAGCTTTTGGTTACCTTCCTTTCACACTCCTCCCTGTATTTTTTCCGATTCACCTTCTTGCTTGCCAACACTTTTATCTCTCCATCCTTCCTTACACCATATCTCCACTTCTCCCTAATCCTCATACCCAAGAACTATGAAATGGTCAGTCTCCAAATAATCCTCTTACGACTCTAGGATCTAGGATGGCTTTTCTCAATCTTTCATCCATTTCCACAATCAATCAAAGCCTCTTACTCTCCTCTTCCATCACTCCTCATCCATGCATATCTGTGGATGATCTTTTGCTGAAAAAAAAAAGGTGTTTGCTAAAAATAAACCCCTCTCAGCACAAATATCCACAAGACAACTATTCTCATTTACTCCAGGCACTTCCCATTTATTAACTATCTCACCAATTTCATCATGTCCCACTTTCGCATTCATATTACCCAATACGACCATATCTCTCTGTCATTCAAATTTCTTACGAAAAGCTTCAATTTATTCTTATCTTGTAGTCTTATATTCACAGGCACATATACACATACCCACACATACTTCACAATCCTAATCTTTCCTGTCATTCACACTAGTTTTGATCCATTCCACCCATGCTTTGTAACACCATCCCACACTCTTTTCCTCTTCCCAGATAATTTTCACTCATTCCCATTCATACCACACCCTCCTTTAACTTGCATTCATCATTTCCATTTTCACTCCATACACTCTGCCCAAGGATATGGGTTTCCCCAATCCCTAGCACATCCACGCTAAAACTCTTAAACCTCCTAACAAACTCCCTTCTTTTACTCTAACCAGTCATCCCCTTCAGTGCCATCACCCTCATTTGCTTACCTCTTTTAATCCTTGGCATAACTGGTAGACTCCAGTGCCACTTTTAAGCCTTTTGTGCCTTACCCTTGACAAGTCACAGGCACAGGGCAACTCCAACGTGGTGTTTCCAAAGGCAGCAAGGATATGAAAAAAAGAAAAAGAAAAAAAAAAGTAAAAGCACACCTCATGTGTTAGTCTAAATTCAAAAGTATTGCCCTAATGTAGTTGGGCAATGCCTCTCCCTTTAGTTTCACCCCTAAGGAGTGTAATAATATCTCATGCCCCAAACACTCAAAAGATTCTTTCACTCCATCCTTCCACCTTATCTATGGTTTTTCCTCGTTTCCTCCGCTTCTGACAAATGTACCACTTAGACATCATCTCTTCACTCATCTATTCCATATGTCCAAACCATTTTAACACATTCTCTTCAGCTCTCTAAACCATGTTATTCTTACTACCACACCTTTTCCTTACCAATGTTCCTACTTGATTACCCTCCTCACACCATATACTGTCCTAAAGCATTTCATTTTCAACACATCCACACCCTTTCATCTTCTCATTATTTAGGGTACACACTTCGCATCCACACAGCACTGTCAAGACTATTATACTTCATACCTATCTTTGCCCTCACAGACACTGAGTCCTTAGCTCCCTCACTTACCACATGGCATACTTCAGTTAATATAGTTCCATCTACTACCATATTCACTTCCAGGTATTTAAAACAATCCACTTCCTTCAAGTTTTCCTTTCACACACACAACTCAGACACCATATTTTTCAATCTCCCACTTAAATGTGCTACCAATGCTGCATTTTCAGTAAGCAATAAAAATTTCTTTCTACTTTCATACCTGTATGCCATTTCCCACATTATGATCAATGAAACTGAATGCTTACTCCCCAATTGTCCTGCTCTTATTTCACACAAACATGCACACATCATCACTACACTTCTTGAGCAGTGGTCACACTCATCAGGTGGACATACCCAATATCCGGAGAGCTTTGAGAGCCACTGAGAAGAGGATTCTAAGGTAGAAAAGTAAAGTATACAATCAGTTTAATAGTATATACATAAATGTAACTTTGTGCTCATTAAATCACAGCACAATAGAAATACAATATCTGTGCTATCAATATCTTTTTAATATCACTGGTATGGGAAGCACTTTTCTCATTACACACTATCAGTATACATGTTATACATCTGCTAAATGTGCACAAACAGACATTGTCAACCTAGCAGCAATAACAGAAGCAAAATATGGAATGTCAAGGAAATCCTTTAAACTTGAAAGTTCCATACAGTTCTTTTTTCCTACTATAGACATTCAAGATTTTTGTACCCTACCGATGTATACATCCTTAAAGGACAAGAGAGGAGCTACTGCTCCTGTGCTATCATACAGTTGATAAATTTTCTTTTATGTATGTCTTGATATTTATTTTTTCCTATTTTACATATCAATGGAATGATTGTCATATTGCTTTTATTCTCTCATGAAACACTTATAAGAGTGTGTTATTAGTAACAACCATTCACATATGCAAATCATATGAATTTGGTAAAGTGTGTAAAAGGAGAAAGTCGAGAGTAAATGTGAATAAGAGCAAGGTTATTAGATTCAGAAGGGTTGAGGGGCAAATTAATTGGTAGGTGAGGTAAGTTTGAATGGAGAAAAACGGAGGAAGTGAAGTGCTTTAGATATCTGGGAATGGACTTAGCAGTGGATGGAACCATGGAAGCGGAAGTGAGTTACAGGATGGAGGTGGGGGCAAAGGTTCTGGGAGTGTTGAAGAATGTGTGAACATTATTTCAGTGAGCAAAAATGGGAGTGTTTGAAGGAATAGCGGTTTTTTGTGTTTGAAGGAATAGTGGTTTTTTGTGTTTGAAGGAATAGCGGTTCCAACAATGTTATATGGTTGCGAGGCATGGGCTATAGATAGGGTTGTGTGAAGGAGGGTGGATGTGTTGGAAATGAAATGTTTGAGGACAATATATGTGAAGTGGTATGATTAAGTAAGTAAAGAAAGGGTAAGAGAGATGTGTGGTAATAAAAAGAGTGTGGTTGAGAGAGCAGAAGAGGGTGTGTTGAAATGGTTTGGACAGATGGAGAGAATGAGTGAGGAAAGATTGACTAAGAGGATATATGTGTCAGAGGTGGAGGGAAGAAGGAGAAGCGGGAGACCAAATTGGAGGTGGATGGACAGAGTGAAAAAGATTTTGAGTGATCAGGGCCTGAACATACAGGAGGGTGAAAGGTATGCAAGGAATAGAGTGAAGTGGAACGATGTGGTATACCAGGGATGACGTGTTGTTAATGGATTGAACCAGGGCGTGTGAAGCATCTGGGGTAAACCATGGAAAGGTCTGTGGGGCCTGGACGTGGAAAGAAAGCTGTGGTTTTGGTGCATTACACATGACAGTTAGAGACTATGAGCAAATGTGGCCTTTTTGTCTTTTTCTGGCACTACCTCACCATATACATATACATACATATCAACGTATACATACATATACATACACAGAGACATACATATATATACATGTATATACTCATACTTGCTGCCTTCATCCATTTCCATCACTACCCCGCCACACAGGATATAGACCCCCCCTCCTTCAGTGAGGTAGCGCCGGGAAAAGAGAAACCAAAACAAACGGCATACTTCCCTCTCCCAGCGTATCTGCAAAATACTTAAGAGTGACTGTCCTGTGGAAACATCCAGCCCAGAACACAGCCCAATTTGTGGCAATAATTCTCATTCTGAAGATCTCAGTTCATGGACTATGATCACACGACGAGAATCTTTATTTGTGAATGTTAAAAAAAAATTCTAAAAATAACAATAAAAAATTTTGGAACAAATACTAAAACAAAAGACATTTTGGGAAGCATTTATCGCTTTCTTTGAAAAATAGTGGGCTAAAATTTTACCAGTATTTACTTAATATCTTGAGTGTTCCATTACCTTAAAAGGCTACTCTGTATCATACAATTATGAACACATTCATTGGATGTCATGATTTACTCAGGATCAGTCAAAGGGGAACCTTATACCTAGTCCTGCATAATATAAATCAGTTAGGCAAAAAGAAATTATGCAATTTTAGAATGATTCAAATAACTGCTATAAATACTGTACTACACAAGACTGGGTTATGAAAGCTGTCTTGTGAAAATAATTTCCAATACAGATCAAAACTGTCAAAAAATAATTATAAAACTTACATGGGAATTTTTTTCCTACAAAAGTATCTAATAATGATAAACACTCTTACTTCAATAAGGAATATGTCCACTACAGTGAGGATACAGATTTGTTATTCAAAAGATCAAATTACTGATGGTCTTATTAGGCCAATTCCTGCAACAATGGGTACTACTTGTGCAATCCTAGCAAACTTATTGAGCACTTCAATCATATTCGCGTCAATACATCATTACGGAAAACAAGGTGAAGTAATCTTGGTAACTGTACTTCTTCTACACCACTTGAAAAAAATGTCTACATGAAAACTTTTACCCCAAATCTTTATAAGCATTCTTGAAAATACATAAAAAGTTGGAATGAGAGAAATGAGATCAGCAATGGAAAACAGCCTTTTCTCCATTACATTCTATGGCACTTTACGGTTATACTCAGTGTCAGACTCGCTCATATTTTTTTTCTGCACTTGTTTTCCTTTACCTACAAGAACGGATGAAGAAAGGCCACATTCAACTGCATCAATTTTCTAGGTGTCAAGTGCAGTGCAATAAGTGAATAAGTGTGCTGATTCTCATGGCTGGCTATGCTTAAACAAACCCAACCACAATCTCTTCAAAATGGTCTTGGAGGAAATGCTGCTGAATTTTTTCCAAGGTCAGATATATAAGAAATATTTATGAAAATCACTGCACTGTTTACTTCACAGAAATGAACATGGCATGGGTAAAATATGCCCTAATCAAAGAGCACCTCAAATGAAAGAAAAAGAAATAAATAAAAAATCTACAAGTATTTGAAGACCTGACTCAAAACACATCACCTACTCCAGATGGGTATTTACACAAGCCAGGTAAATCCTCTAGATGGATATTTATAAAAAGAGTTTTGTGCTTACATTTCAAGGCCGCATGCTGAGGTGACAGTGCACAATAATGTCTCCCCAAGTCAGTAGCCATGCCAATTACAGCATATTTTCATGAGTTTTTAAGGAGAGACTGATCAACTTTTAACTAGATTTAAAGGGACAAGCAGGTGATGATCCTGAATTGTTTGATGATCTATCTTCAAGTCATGATTTTCCATGTTCAGGATGTAAAAGCATCATTTCAGAATTTGTTCAGGCATTAACATAACATACAAGTTGGATTACACACAACTTTTCTTAACCAGTGCAGACAACTGAAAACAACAAAGTTCCATTTCTAAAGAAAGAATTATGATTTCTGTATGTGGCCTTCTTTTTCCATTTCATATATCCACATCATGAGTGAAAAATGTATAGAACTATGTATCCCTTAAGTTCAAGTTAGGTTCAAAAATTTTTTTCAAGATTCTTTGCAATCAATTGGACATAAAATCATTTATGATATCCAGCTAATGAGGATGCAGCTCAACAAATTTGCATAACTTCCTTTTACTTTCTTTTCTCTTTGACAGTTTTGTTATACTACAGATTGTTTAAAGCTGCTGACAGTCTGATCTGCGGTAATGAAATTCCTCTTAAAAAACAAAACTCACACATCCAACAAAACAATATATGATACATCCACTACACTTAAATATCTTTACAAAGATATGACCTTGTATTGCAGTGATACTCCTTCCCTGTTCCGGGAAACATATTGCTATACTTAAGAGAATTCTTTTACTAGCTACAAGCTGCTCTTACAGCAATAATGTTGAATTGTATTGTTTTTAACAATAACGAATATAGCTTCCAAGCCACTGGGGTCTTCCCTACAAAAGAACACATCACTTATAATCATTACTTAGATTATATTCATGAAGTATTTATCCACCTTAAAACATTTCTACGCAATCCAGACAATGTCTGCAAAGTATGGCCTTCTGCCAACCCTCAGCTCTCGACACACACAAACCTTCAATGAGAGCAGATATACAATGAAAGGCTTAAGGACACAAATTTGCCCACCAGGGAGGAAAGAAGAGATACGTTTCACCTCATTACAGCCTTCAAGTTTCTAGATCACCTGGAGACATCTACAATGAACAGCTCAGGAGAAGTAATGACAGAATAACCAAAGGCTATATCAATACGTTACTTCATTAATGTGAGGGTGGTAGATGGATGGAATAGTGACGAGAAGGTAAGTGCTAAGTATAAAAATGTTTGTAAAGCTACTTGAAGGTAAATGAAAAGGAACCCCGTTAGTGCAGAACTCCCTCTCCATACTGAACACACACACAAAGTGGTCAGTAATATACTGAACAACAACAAAAAATAGATGACTTCTTACGAAGGAAACATTAAGTCAGAAACTGCATGGTTTCAGGGAAAGGAGAAAGCAATGTGGATTATCTGCATCTGGACTTCATTTAAAGCTGTAACACACTGGAAGTTGGTAAAGAAGCTGCATCTTCAGGCAGGAATATGGGGCAAAATGGGCAAACTAATTTGATGTGCACAAGATTATCTTAGTGGATGGGGAAAAAATAATGCATATCAGGGGAGCCTCCTCTAATTGGTTTGAGGTTACCAGTGATGCACCACATGTGACAGTTCTGGGACCATTGCTTTTCTATGTAAATAACTTACCAGAAAGACTGGACTTCTGCATGAATAAGTGAGTGGATGATGCCTAGGTTATGAAGGAAGTGAAAAGCAAAGAGGAGTGCATTAATCTTCATAAAATCCAAATTTGATCTGTTTGGTGGTTGATAAAGCACAACCAAGTAAATTTAAAGTAAAGATAATGAGGATGGGATACAGCAAAAGAAGGCCTTCAATGTTATGAACATTCTCTACACAGCAAAGGAAGCCTTGAAAGTTATGAACATTCTCTAATGCAAAATAAGCTTCAGGAATCTGTCTGAGACAGAGACTTGGGAGTAGACATCACCCTAGACCTGTAACCAGAGTACCATATTTGGAGAATAGAAAAGAAGACAAACTGTCTACTGGGAAACATCAGAATAGCATTCAAGTATATGGGTAAGGATAAATTCAGCAAACTGTTCACGTCCTATGACATGCCAAAATTAAATCATACTTCTCTAGTCACTGCATTTAAAGAACCATAAGTTGTTAACAGAAATGGTCCTGAAAAGTGCAACAAAGATAGTATCATAACTAGAGCTAGGTTAACCAGTTTGGTGTTAAAAGTGAATAATTAACT
>JAUUDY010192990.1:0-12930 GCA_032361765.1 Panulirus inflatus
TTTTCTAGAACCCCTTATTGCTTAAAGTACCTGTAATTGATGCTGGGTAGTTTTTGATTTGATAATCACTAAATGCATACTGCATTATAGAAAGTGAAGATTGGGATCAAGTTGGACACTCTGAGGCCCTTTCTCTGTGCTTTCATATATCATAGGTTTTTTTAGATTTTCAGGTCATTATTGCATTTGCTTTCTTCCATATGACATATTGGTCCCAAAACAGGTACCTGTGGGTGCCAAGATGTCCACCTGGGTCATCTAAAACACCCTCCAGTTGCTTAAAAGATCTGTTGGTACTGATTATTTTTGGCAAATATGTTTTTAATATCAGTGATTGTTAATTGTCTGATACATTATAATATCATGGATTTTGGAGCTATATCAGGCATTGGGAAAAAAGATATCAATCTTTTGCAGATATATTCTAACACAAATTTTCAAGTCTTTATAAGAATTGAAATGAACAGTACTTATGAAAACAATCTCAGTAGATAAAAGAAACAAAAATTGTAAAGTTGAAAATGTATGCAAAAACAAAGTAATTGTTTTTAAATATATTTCTGTTATCACAAGCCCCATAAGCTGGCCTGTGCCAGGCCTTGAACCTAGCTTGGATCATTCTGAGGGTCAGGTCACATCTTCACAGTTACATCTATTTTACACCCTTATCTTTGCAAAACAGCATTGCTAACTGTATCTTCATTACTTTCTTGACGTTATTTGCCATTGTCCTTAATTATATAGGTTGAGTCAAAGGCTATCTCTATGAGACCCCCATCTTCAATACATGCTTGACACCATTTCCCCTTTGACATTAAGTTTACAGTTGAGGACAAACTTATAATCTTATTGTGTAGTTTTGATGTTGCACTACTAAAGAAACATATTGTTAAAAGGTGCTTTCAAGACAAATCTCAAACACTTCGTCATTCATTTTTGATCAGTTTTGTGATTAAGAAGGTGAATGATTTGAAAGGAGGAGTACATCTCAGCTGTCAGTTATAGCAAGTCCTCTAGTGAAATAGAAAAATACTACAAAAGCATTATTTAGCATCACTTGCTTGCAAAGAGGAAAAGATCTCGAAGATGATGAGTTTCATTAATAAACAGCAAGCTTTGCTATTATTAAGAAACTGGTTTGTGTCCAGTAATGCAATAATGAGGATTCAGACTATCTTACACTGTATCAGAATTGAAGATTGATTTGTGAAAGTGTGTATGGTTTACATAAGTGCTTAATGAGGCCATTGACACATCAGACACTCCCAGTTGGGACACTTGATTAACTTGGTGTTCTGTGATTTCTTTGTTAAAGAAGAGATAATGGAAGTTCGACTTGTGAAAGGACATTTGAAAATACGTGGAAAGTATGCACAGGGTATTAGACATTTAAGAATTATATCTTAAAAATGAATAAACGTCAGCAGAAGCTCGTGTCTTATACAACAGATAGAACACATGCAGGAGTAGGCTACAGGAATGGGTTTATTGCCCTTTTTAAGAAAGTTGTTTCTTTCTTGCGATCCATTTCATACCATTGCATATGTATTATGAAACTTTGCACTCAGATTTTCTTCATTTTGGATTTGTGAATATTACAACTGGCATGATAATCCCTGTTTGGGTTGCATCTTTGAAAGAGACTTTTTAAGGAACTTGGATGAAATTTAGATGCAGTCATAAAGATATACTTCACACTGAAGTTAGATGTCACAGTAAAGTACTTGGAATGTTCCTGGACCTGCTAGAAGAGATTAAGGAGTTCTTGGATAGAAAAGATGGAGTTCCTGTAGTATAGAAAAGAGCTGAATGGGTTTTGATGGAGTTCCTGTAGTATAGAAAAGAGCTGAATGGGTTTTACTTTCCTCTTAGATGTAATGCTAAAGCTCAGCAATTTGAATATGGGACTTAAGTATAAGCTCACTGTGGAAATGTTAGATCAGGCAGTGTTTGTAAATACAGACAAGATTTATAGAATTCATGTTTAACAGGAAGTTGCTTCTGCACTGTCAACTTATGAGAAGAGTTGTTGAAATTATTAGTGCAGGTAAGTATAATCCCCTGCCTTTTGTGTGTCACATTAGAATAGACATGCATTCAGTGAAAGATTACAGCAATTCAAGTTTTATCAGTGGTTTCCAAAGGTGTTGTTTCCATTGAAAAGTTACGTAAGACAGAAAATGGAAGGATTTGAAATGCATTTGTGAATATTCAAAGTGACTTACTATTAAGTCCTTTACAAATGATGACAACGTATGGAGACATGAGGATGAAAAAGAAGAATTGCTTACTGTTGAGAAATGGTGCATCTGCCTGTGAGAATCTTTCTTCAGAGTTACAATTCATGAAATTGGTGTTCCATGTCATAATTAAAGGAATCCCATTTTAAGGACTGCACACTAATGCTATCTCATCTAACATCTAGGAGTATTATACAAGCTGGCAAAAGAAATGCAGGGTCAAGTCTCATACAAGTATTTTTTTTTAGCAAGTATAATGTAAAAGGCAAGGGATCCATGATGTAGGGTGTGGAGTTAGAAGCGAATAACAGAGCTGCTTAGGGGTTTTGGCTTTTGTTACATTAGGTATTGGAAGCATTTCGGTGATTTTAACCCTGAAAAGAGCAAAGCCTAAATTCTGTTCCATAAAGCATTTTGTGAGGGATTCTGAGCTGCTATCATTCTATGATTTTTGCAAAGGATTCTTAGCAGCAGGCTTTGTTGATCTTTGTTAAGGATTTGTAACAAACAAATGTTGATCTTTATGAATGATTCTTTGTGGTAAGCATTGTGACTTAAGATTTCTTTGAAGCAAACATTGTAAGATCTATGAAAGGGATTCTTAGCTGGAAGCATTTTATGATCTTTGAAAAGGATTAATAGCAGTAAGCATTATATGATATTGTGAAGGATATGATCAGCAGGCATTGCAATAACACTGATATGTTGGGCTTAACCTTATCCTTCAATTTATCCCGGAAACTATCCTAATACATATTGCAAAATCTGCCTCCCATGAAATGAAAATGTAGGTGCCTTTGTGAGCAGCTGTCCTATATATACAGGGTTGTTATTCTCTCCAGTTTGAAATACTGCTCTTGTATCTGGATTGGCTCATCCTTCACCTCTTTTAGCTAGGGTTTAATAAAAAGCATTCTACCTCATTAACTCTCCTGCGATCACTTTTATTCAGGCATCTCTTTCAGTCCATCTTGATGTTGCTGCCCTTTCTCTGTTCTGTAGGTATAATTTCAGCTTCTGCTTTTGAGAGCTGTTTGCCTATGTTCTAGCCATTAAGGCTTGGACCCATTGATGTGATTGGCTGCTGTTTCCCATAGCTTCTGTTGTGGAGACCAGCTACATGAGGATAGACCGTTATGATGCCTCTTTTTTTCCTCTTGCAGGGAAGCTGTGTTCTTTCTCCCTTTGTCTTTCTCTCTTCATAAAACCTTTTCCCCTGTAGGATTCAGGCCTACTGATTCTAAGGAGTTGTAATTAACCTTTTTATTCTTTTCCCCCACACTCCTTATTTTTCTTGCATCCAGAATGGCCATGATCTGTACAGTATAAATTTTTGTCTGTACCTTAGTGGTTCTCATAAATGAAAAAGGTATGTTTCTTGTAAAGGATTCTTAAAATGAATCAGTACATGATCTTTGCAAATGATTCTTGTATCATTTTAGTGGGGAATACTAAGGAGCAAGAGATTTGTAATTTACTGGATTCTTAGAAGCAGCCATTGAATAATCTTTGTGAAGGATTTGTGGTAGCAAGCATTGTATGATCTATGTGAAGGATTCTTAGCAGAAAATATGCAGATATTGCATGATCTCAGTGAAGGATTCATTGTAGCAAGCATTGTTTGATCTCTGTGAAGGATTCTTGGCAACGAGAATTGTATAACCTCTGTGAAGGATTTTTAGCGGCAAACATTGTGTGATATTTGTGAAAGATTCTCAGCAGCAAGCATTGTATGATCCATGTGAAGAATTCGTTGTAGCAAGCATTGTATGATCTTTCAGAAGGATTCGTAGCAGCAAAGAATTGTATGATCTCAGTGAGGGATTCTTGGCAGTCATCATAGTATGATAATAGCAGCAAGAATTATTATATGATTTTTGCAAAGGATAACCATAAGCTAATGATTCATAGCAACAAGCATAGCATAGTGTTAGTGAAGTATATTATCTTTTGGAATGATTATAAGCAACATGTATTATGTGATCTTTGTGAAGGATTTTTAGGAGGAAGCATTGTATGATCCCAGTGAAGAATTTTGAGGAACATGCCTTTTACTTATTTTTCTTAGGAAATGTCAGCAGAAAGATTTTAATGAATTCAGTGAGTGAATCTGAGCAACATGCCTTGAATGGTCCTTGCAAGTGATTCTTACAGTGAGAATTGTATTAATCTTTGCAAATGATTCTTAGTAGCAATTACAGTATGAGCTCTAAAGGATTCTAAGGAACAAACACTGACTGATCTTTGCAAATTCTTGGGAACAAGAAATATGTATTCTGGACGGATTTTCATGAACAAATATTTTATGATTTTGGCAAATGATTTATAGCAGCAAGCAGCTTTTGAGCTTTGTGAAAGATTCTTGGCAAAATACTTTATATGATCTCAGCAGAGGTTTATTAGAAGCAACATATTCATTGTGATGGATCATTGTTTCATCTTTGTTCAGTATTCTAGGAACAAACATTGTATGATCTTTGCAAAGGAATCTGAGTATCACACATGGTAGTCTTAACAGGATTTTCAGTAACAATGTTTGGACACCTGCAGCTCTTAGGCAGTGCTACATTCATTAGTAGGGACAGGATAGACCCCTGAGAATTGAGCTCCCTGACAAGACTGTAATCGTGTTTTGTCAAGTAATGATGATACATCTTTGCCAAAGATGACTTTTCACTCATGGTTACATGGTGAGGTTGTATCATCATCAAATGAAGTAGAGTTCTGTCTCACTGAAGATTTTCCAGCTTCAAAGGAGTCCATCAAGTCACAGCTGCTTAGTGTTGTGTAGCCATAGAGATGTTAGATCCCTTGAAAAAATGGTCCTGTGATGATGATTATATATTTATATAATCATGTTTTAATTGGCATATTGATTATTATTTCTTGGACCTTGCTTTGTAAATAGTTAGATTGGGTCCTTGGGGAAGATAAGAAATCTTGAAAATACATCTCTCTGGCTTTGTCCTGAATGGAGTAGACCAGAATTCTAGTTCCATTGTGGTTTGATATGCTGTGTTTTGTTTAAGCAAATATCTCAAGATCTTTTAAAAACCCATAGAGCACAGTGCCTCCACAACTTGTAATAGGTACTTTTCTTTCGATATACAATACAATGACATGTCACCCTTGATGAACATGCTTTAGTTCCCATTAACCTGTGACATGTAATAGATACCTTTCCGTTTGCATGGCTCGTAATGTACAGCACAATGGCCTGTGACCTTTAATATACTTGCTCCGGTATGTCATGACTTGTAATATGCAGAGCAGTGAACAGTGACCTTTGATGAGCAAGTTTCAGTATTCTTTGACAGTACAGTGAACTGTGACAAACAAACCTTAGTACCCAGTGGCCAATTGTATGTAACATAATATGCTGTTTGACCTAGTAACATACTTCCGTTCCTCATGACCTGTATCACACAGTGTTCCCCAACCCTTGGTTTGTGACATATAGTTCATCCTGACATGTGATATAGAAAACAATACTCTGTCACCTGTAATGTACACACTTTAGTGCCTTAAGACTTGTAATGGATATAGAACCTCTTGATCTGTAATGGATGCACTCTAGTGCCTCGTGACTTTGTAATGGATGCACTCGAGTGCTTCTTACTGGTAATGGATACATTCTAGTACCTTGTGACTTATAATGGATACACTGTGGCTCCTTATGACCTGTAAGAATCCGGTCTTGTTTCTCATGACCTGTAATGGAAACACTCTGGTGCCTCGTGACGTGCATTGGATACACTCTAGTGCCTTCTGACATGTAATGGATACACTGTAATGCCTCCTGACTTGTAATGGACAAATTCCAGTAACCTATGACATGCATTCAGTTTGATGTGACCTGTTGTACACCTATATCCCCTCCCTCTTTTCCATAGTGTAAGTTGATAGTTTCTGCTCTCTGCTCCTTATTACATTCTCTGTACTTAATAGAACTCTTAAGTTCCAATGGGTACCTGTGTGTTCACGTTCCACATATATATGTTTGTGTGTGTGTGGGACTTAGAAGGTTTTGCAATTATTCCTTGTTTGTGCTCACCAGCACTTCTACTTAGATTCCTGTTGTATCAGTATCACCAGAGGTAGCCAACTCCTACTGTATACGTGTCCCATTCTCCCATGGTGGTACGTAGCATGCGTTTCCCAGTCTCCCATGACGGTGTGCACTGTATGTGTCCCAGCCTCTTATGGTGGTATGCACTATACATGTCTCAGCCTTCCATGGTGGTGTGCATGTGTGTTCCAGTCTCCCATGGTGGTTTACACTATGTGTCCCAGCCTCCCAATGTGGTGCACTGTATGTGTCCTGACCTCCTGTTGTGGTGCACTGTACGTGTTTTAGCCTTCCATGGTGGTTTGCACTGTAATAGTTCCAGCATTCACTTGGAGACGTATGACTTCCATTGTTCCGTAGCTCATGTTACTTTCACCTGCCGAAGCGCATTGGCTCCAAGTGTCCCAGTGTGCCACAAGTATTTTAAGTATCCACCTTTAAGAGTCGTGTCCTGTGTCATACTGAGTCCGTGGGCCGCCTGGACCATACCCACCCCAGTGTGTCCTGTTACATTACGTATCCAGCCTCGACTGGCGCAGCAGTTGTATGCAGCCATCAGTGACCGTGACGTCTAGCCTAATTACCTCAGCTTCACAGCTATTATTGACTCGACCTGTAGCCTACTTATTCCAGCGTACAGCTATTATTAACCCCGGACCTGTAGCCATAACCTCTGAAGGGGTGTGGGGTACATGGGGTACATTGTACCAGGGCCCGGGGGTCCAAAAGGGGGCCTGGGAATATCCTGGTATCTCAGAAAATACAGAAAATCAACAAAGCGCACCATTCCACTCCACTCTCATCTTCCATATCCTTTTTGGCGATACAGTTCATGGCATGAAACTGTAGTGGATAAAAACAGGATGACTAATGGAGAAGGGGAGGGGGTCCAAAGGAAACTTTGTACCCCCTGATAAGATTCCTCTCAGAGGCCCTACCTTTAGCCTACCTGCCCCAGCGTCACAGCCATCATTGATTCCTGACCTGTAGCTCATCCACCCTAGCGTCAGTTATTTCTAACCATTGACCTGTAGCTTACCCACTTTAGTGTTACAGTCCTGTAACACGTCGACTTGTTGTATGTGATACGTCACGGTGTTTCTTAGTTTGTAAATTTTCCTCCCTAATGCCCCACCGCCCTTACCTTTGTCTCCCAATTGCCCCACGACTCATAACTTATTCTCCTAATTGGCCCATGGTCCGTCGTTTGTTGGCGCCATTGCCTCATGGACTGTAAAGTGTCCTCCCTAGTGCTCCACGATTGGAACTTTTCCTCTTCAGTGTTCCATGGCCTGGAACGTATTTTTCCAAGAACTACATGGCCCTTAACGTCTCCTCCCCATTGCTCTTTGGCCCGTCATTTTCCAACCTGGTGCTCAGTGGCCCGTAACTTACCTTTCCCCATCCTCCATGACATTTAGATTATTCTCTGCGATCCATGATCCGTAACGTATCCTTTCCGGTTGACCATAGCCCTTAATTTATCCACCCCGTGTTCCATAGCATATACCCTGTTCTCCAGTCTTCTGTAGTACGTAGCATATCTTCATCAATGTTCCATTGAATGAATAGCAGCCTCCTGATTAGCTGTGACCAGAAATGTATCCTTCCCGGTGTTTCGTGGCCTTTTGTAACTTTCTAGTGTCCCATGGTCCGGAACGTATCCCCCATAGTGTTTCTTAAGCTGTGACTTATCCTCACCGGTGCTCACGGCCTGTGATTTATCCTTCTAAGTGTCTCATAGCTAGTGACTGGTCCCTCCCCGTGATCTCGGTCCGTGACATGGCCTCCGCTTCATATTCGACCCGTCATAATTCCTCCCCAGTTCTCCACAGCTCATAGATTATCACCCTCAAGTGTTCCACAACCCGTAATGTGTGCCTGTGCTCTTTGGCCCGGAATTTACCCTTCCCAGTACTGGCTCCTGGTCTGAAATATCCGACCCAGCTCCACTCAGCGTGTTACTACTCAGCGTGTTAAAACATTGAAGCCCATGTTAGAGAACCGATGATAGATTTGCCCAGGTGAGCCACAGCTGATTGGTTATCCATGTAGGTGATCGGTGGTCTATGATGTAGTGGGTGATGTTCCGTGGTCTGTGAGGTAAGGGGTGGTGCTCCATGGTCTGTTGATGTAAGGGGAGGTGCTTTATTGTCCATGCTGCAAGGGGAGGCACCTGTTGGTCTGTGATGTATGGGTAGGTGCTTCTTGTTATGTGATGTAAGGGCAGGTGCTCCTTAGTTTCTGATATAAGGGGAGATGTGCCATGGTCTTTGATGTAAGGGCAGGTGCTGTATTGTCTATGATGTAAGGGCAAGTTCTTCTTGGTCTCTGGTGTAATGGAAGATGCTCCATGGTCTGTGATGTAAGGACATGTGCTCTATGGTCTGTGTTGTATGGGGATGTGCTGCATGGTGTGAGGTGTAAGGGTAGGTGCTCTATGGTCTGTGATGGAAGGAGAGGTTTTCCATGGTCTGTGATGTGAGGGGTGGTGCTCCATAGTCTGTGATGTAAAGGGTGGTGTTCTATGATGCTTAGTGGTCTATGATGTAAGGGGTGGTGCTCCGTGGTATGTGATGTAAGGGGAGATGATTCTTTGTCATTGCTGTAAGGGGAGGTGCTTGGTGGTCTGTGATGTATGGGGAAGGTGCCTCTTGTCCTGTGATGTAAGGGCAGGTGCTCCTTAGTTTCCAGTAAAAGGGGAGATGTGCCATGGTATGTGATGTAAGGACAGGTGCTGCATGGTCTGTAGTGTAAGGGGAGGTGCAGCATGGTCTGAGGTGTAAGGGGAGGTACTCTATGGTCTGTGATGTAATGGGAGGTGCTCTGTGGCCTGTGATGTAAAGGGAGTTACTCCATGGTCTGTGATGTAAGGGGAGATGCTGCATGGTCTGTGATCTAAGGAGAGGTGCTCCATGATCTGTAATATAAGGGGAGGTTCTCCTTGGTCAGTTATGTAAGGGGAGATACTCCATGGTCAGTGATGTAAGGGGAGATGCTGCATGGTCTGTGGTGTAAGGTTAGGTGCTTCTTAGTTTCTAATAAAAGGGAAGGTTTGCCATGGTATGTGATGTAAGGACAGGTGGTGCATGGTCTGTGGTGTAAGGGGAGGTGCTCTATGGTCTTTTGTTTGAGGGGAGGTGCTCTATGGTCTTTTGTTTGAGGGGAGGTGCTCCATGGTCTGTGGTGTAAGGGGATGTGGTGCATGGTCTGATGTAAGGGGAGGTACTCCATGGTCTGTGATGTAAGGGGAGGTACTCCATGGTCTGTGATGTAATTTCAAGGTGCTCCATGGTCTGTGATATAAGGGGAGATTCTTCATGGACTTTGATGTAAGGGGAGATACTCCAATGTCTGTGGCGTAAGGGGAGATGCTCCATGATCTGTGATGTAAGGGGAGGTGTTGCGTGATCTGTGATGTAATGGGAGGTGCTCCATGGGCCGTGATTTAAGGGGAAACTAATAGCCGCGTCGCTACCTGCTTGTTGATCCTTCTTATGAGTGCTTCCATATTGACGTTTACTTGTATCTGCATACAGTTGGACGAAGAAAATTGCATTTATCTTGAGATTTTTCATATTGTAACATTGTTATTAGCGTTCCTTATTTCTGTGTCATGTACGTGCGATCCTTCCGTAGTGTTGACCATGATGTTGTGTAGTGTTTGCGTCCATGTGTGTGTGTGTGTGTGTGTGTGTGTGTGTGTGTGTGTGTGTGTGTGTGTGTTTGTGGGGGAGGGGGCTCGCCCTTGTGTATGTTAACACCTGCACAGTGTTACTCCCTAGACCTGTATTGAATTTCATACGTTGACTGATGGCCTCGGTGGTAGTAAAGGAGGTGGCTTGCCTGGCATAATGGTTCACGTGAGGCGTGCGTGATGGTGGTGTGCGGGGGCTAGTACAGTAGTGGGGAAGAGGAGAGGGGTGGGGGGACGCCAGCTGGTAGGCAGGCCAGGGAGGAGGAGCCAACTGCCGCAGGAAGGGCCGCTACACCAGCTGGTGGGAGGGAGGAGGAGCGCTACACCATCTCGAGGGAGGAGCCAGGGTCGACACTAAGACGGCCGACCAGGTCTCGTGTCCTAAGGCCAGCCAGTGCGGCCTAGTGCCGCCCAACTGGTGCCATGATAGGGGGCGTGCCGCCTGCTGTTTGGTGCCATGGTGGGGGCGTGCTGGCTACTGGCTGGTGCCATGATGTGGGGAGGGCTGCCTGCTGGCTGTTAAGTGGCTGCCATAATTCATAGTCTATTGAGCCGGGTGTGCTAGAGTAACAGGTGTAGCACGGCGGCGGGTCAGGTTTGGCGGCTATAGTACGACGGGTCAGGTCTGGATGCTAGAGGACGGCGGTTCAGGTCTGGCGGCTATAGTACGGCGGTTCAGGTCTGGCGGCTATAGTACGGCGGGTCAGGTCTGGCGACTATAGTACGGCGGGTCAGGTCTGGCGGCTAGAGTACAGAGCTGAAGGAGTGTGCACCACCTAGAACCTAAGACATAGTGCGGCGCCGAAACTGACGTGTGCTGTTCTCCGGCAGCTGGCGCGCTGGTGGTGGCTTGGGCGACGATGGCGGGAGAGGGTGGTGGTATTGGTGGTGTCGGAGGACTACTGGGGCAAGCGGACGGCAGAGGCGACAACGACGCTGGTGGCGGCGGCGACGGGTTGAGCAGCGCCAACACTAGCACCCGCCTCTACCCATGCCCGGACTGTGACAAGGTATTCCGACACCCCCGCTCCTATTACCAGCACCAGCACGTCCACCGCGGCACGCACTCCTGTCCCGGCTGCCGCAAGCTCTTCTCCCGTCGCTGGGACCTTCTGCGTCACCTCAACAAGAACAAGTATGGTTGCCCAGCCCGCTGGCGGGAGGGGGGCCGCCACCCCCCCTACCATAACTCCTTCAGCCTCTCGGCCCTGGCCTCGGCCGCTGCCGTAGCCGCCAACTCCCAGGAGATCCTTCCCCCCGGCGACCCTCCAGACCACCAGCACTCACTGGAGACGCCCCTTCACGCCGCCCCGTGGACCATCGCTACTGTGACCTCTCTACGGCACAGCAGCGTTGGTAGCCTGGAGCCCCGCCCTCTGGAGCCCCCAGCCTCCACAACCTCCCCGTGAGGGTGGCGCTTGGCTGGAGCTCCGCCTCCATCGCCACCCACAACACTAGCTGTGATAGCCTCATGACCCAGAGTCACGCAGGCCCCAGCCACACACACGCAACCGTCACCCACCCGCCGCCACGCTCACCCCGACAACCCGGCACTCGGCAGTGCTCGGCTGTCCTGCCCGGCCCCGCGCTGCCCGGTCCACACTACACCTGTCTCACCCGGTACTCCACTGGTGCCATGTTTTCCGACCACTCTCCCCCCTGATGGTGCCGCCCGCCGTCACTCCTGCTCAGCCTAACCCAGAAACAACCAAGTTATACTGGACATTACACCACTGGTTCACCGCCCACGCCATCTGCAGACGAGTAGCGCCGCCATCCTCCTCCCACACCACACTACTCCTCCTCCTCCTCCTCCCACACCACACACTACTCCTCCTCCTCCTCCCCCACATCACACACACCACACTACTCCTCCTCCTCTTCCTCCTCCTCCCACACACACCACACACCACACCCACCCACCACACTACACTCTCCTCCTCCACTCCATAACAAAGTGTGCCAACTCTCCTGATAACAAAGGGCTTCAGTCTCTCACCCGGTGAAGGCGAGCGAAACATCTGCACAACACCATCTGTTATCAGTAGGAGGGTCAACTGCAAAGGCTCTGCATCTGCTCCCGGGATCAAGATAACACGGGAGATAAACCTGAGATGCTTGCCCCTCTCTCTCTCTCTCTCTCTCTCTCTCTCTCTCTCTCTCTCTCTCTCTCTCTCTCCCTCTGCGTATCGGGGGAGGGGGTCGCCAAAGGAGCATTCTCCTGTCATCTCTCTCACCCATCTTCTTATCAGTGACCTTGTTTATTCCAGATCACGGGTAGATAACGTCTCTAAAATCTTTATCAGTTATCGTGATAAAGAAATTCATTAAGTATCGCCTGGGGGTTGGGGAATCTCTCTCTCAGGTCATCACAATTTATTCAGAAAGAAAGAAAAAAAAGAAAATATCACAAAAAAAATCATTAAAATTCCTTGCTTGGTTGATGAGAGTATTAACAGTCGCCTTCTTTTGTACCGCCGTATCACTACTTTGTGTCGGAAAGTTTCGATCCTCTGATAAGCCAAAGAGAACGTGGGGTGAACGCATTAATCTGATTTAAGACGCCGATGGCTAATACTCTTCGTTCAAAGTTTGTTTGCCTTGGCGATGGACATGTGATAAGCCAGCTAGACTCCTGCTAGGCAGTGACTAACCTCCCCCACTCACCCCCACTCACCAGCCCTGTCATGGTGTGGAACCCACTCCCCCTGCCAGACACTAACTAGCCAATGAGTAACTCCCTAGTGTTGTACTAGCCCTCCCTCCTCCCTCCTCCGCCGTCCCTGCTAGCCAACGGCCAACACCCTAGACCTTGCCAGTGATTAAATAGCTGGTATTGCTAAAATAGTACACTAAACTCCCACAAAATATGTGACATGTTCCCTCCTCTCAATACACAAACACATATGTATATACACACTATA
>JAUUDY010193100.1:0-12930 GCA_032361765.1 Panulirus inflatus
GACCTTAGACCTGACCTTGCCGGAGAAAAAGGTACAAAGGGAGGGATGGGGGTCCACATCAGTTCAGACCTGACCTTGCAAGAGGTCAAAGCACGTTGGACAGCAAGGTCAACATATATATCCCGTTACTAAGAAATGGAAATATAATGTGTGAACACATTGTGTGGAGGCAGAGATCGATCTTCTAACAATATTTGCCAAAAACTGAATATTATCCATCTACTCTGCCCAGAGGGGAACAAGTGAAAAATATATGAATTTTCATTTACTTTTTGACATTTTATCGACAGACTTATACTCGACCAGGAAAAACAGGAAAAAAATGAAGATCAAACAGTATCTTGGGATCTATCTGTCTCTTGGGCTTTGTAGGCATAAGAAGACCTCTGGTTAAGCTTCTTTACTGCCAGTACTTTAGTTTATATGGTATATTGATCAAAGCAGAATACCTTATTATATAACAAGTTTTAATTGCATGTATCGTTATCTTGTTATAACTTGACGACCACTGGGTAACAAATACCTCTCTGACAAAGCGGATCTTGTATTCCTAGAATACTACCATGGAAGGAGTCCCAATAGATGTGTCTTTCTTCCTATGTCGTGGCAAGATTTCCATACTGATATAACTTTTGTTTACTTCTGGAAGATCTAACCCAGTTGATGGCTGGGGACCACAACAAGATGGCGTCCCTGAGGCTGGACCAGAGAGTTTCCAGGAGGCACCAGCTGCTGCTGCTGCTGCTGCTGCTGGGGATTTATCTTCTGGTTCAAGGTGAGATGATGACTGTCATGAGCAGAGAGCACCAGCTGGGCCGTCTGTCCATTTCATTACCACCTGTCACTAAATTTATCCTTCACTTTGGGCACCAGCTGCTCCATCTGTCCCTTGAAACACTAGTCCCTCAAGTGGAGCAACAGCAGGACCATCTATCCTTTTAACTACCACTTATTATCATCAACGTCGCCCCTCATGTTATGCACCAGCTGGGCCATCTGTCCCTTTATCTTATCATGTACCATTAACGTCGTTACTCATAAAACAAGACGGTCCTGTTGCTACCTCAACTTAAATGAGGTATTTTATGAGGATAATTTGCATTATCTGTAAGATGTGTATCCTCAACATTCGCATCTGCTCAGGTGCCAACATCTACCTGAGTGAATGTGTCTACTTATTTCTGCCGTTGTTATGTTTGCATGTTTGCGCTTATTCTGTGAAGATATGTGTGGGCATATGAGATTGTGTGTTGTGTGTATGCATCATTAACAGTTAAGGTACACTCGACTGACTGTTGTTCAGGAATTCACCCATGTAAAAGTTTTTCAAATAGTCACAAGCAATATATTTAGGGCTCATTTCGAATTGGTTAACAATGAATAGAAGACTGAAAAAGAACTGAAGAACAATTTCATTAAGATTTTCTTTAAGAATAATTTCATTGAGAGTTCAGAGCAATCGAATGAAACACTGGCGACGCTCGTCTTGCTGTTACCCAACAGACAGTATAGTTTCTCCACAATTCAGTACCTGACCCTCACAAACAAGCAAGTTCTTACCCTCCGCTGACTCCCGCCTCATCACCCAATCATTTGTTTCCTGTCTCCCACATTCTTAAGAGCTCTTGTTCTTCTCGTTTTCTTCCGTACGATCCCATTCCCCACTTCCTGAGCACTCCCTACGCCATCTTATCTTCATTACCCCTCCTAATCAACAGAAACATCTCTCAATACCTGCCCCCTAAATTGCCAACTACTTAACCATTCACTACTTCTTCTTCCTGCCCTTCTCCACCTAAGTCATTTTCTGTCCCGTTCCTCTTTCCAGGAGCGGAGAGCATCCAGGTACTGGAGTTCCAGAAGGACGGGGCGGCTAGTTGGTGGACGGTAGCGGAGTACCAGGGCAAGCTGGACCGCAACTGGAAGATGGACTCCCTCACTTTGTGCGCCCGCTTCCAGATCTTCTTCTTGCACAGCCGCGCCACCTTCCTCCAGCTGCAGGACCTCGTCGACAATCTGGATTGCCAACTAAAGGGCGGTAAGTGTGGGAAAGGAAGACGAAGGAGTCAAAGAAGCGTGAAATAAAAAATAGGTGGCAGTAGGTGAAAAATGTGTGAATCATAAAAGTTAAAGAAACGCAAGTTGAAAGTAAACTGAAAATGTAAAAATGTGGATGTGAACGACCGGGAATTCATGGAATAACGGGAGCAATGAGGGATAAGTAGTTTCAGGGAGTGAGTGCAAATTTGTGGGGGATAAGAAGGCTAGAAATCGATGAAGATAAGAGAATCTAAAACAAGGTAAACAATAAGGACCGAAATTAGATTTGAAACCCACAGAATTACAAGAGTTGAGATATCTCCAAAATCTTTGGAAGATTCTGCTTCTAAGCCTCCACCCTCTTCTCATGCCACTAAATTCATGTCATTTCCTCTATTTTCCTCGCGCAGGGTCCTCCTAGAACTCGCCCACCTCCAGATGGACAAGGAATGTGGCTCAGATGGCATTGCTCCTCGAGTCCTAAAGGAGTCTCAACTCTGTGGTAGCTCCGATCCTTGCTCGCCTATTTAGTTTGTCTTAAATCCAATATTTTTTTTCTTTCTTGGAAGCATGTCTTGATGGAGCCCAATCCTAGAAAATAAGGAGATTGCTCCAACTTTCGCTACATTGCTCTTACTTTTTCTAACTCCCGATTCTTTGAAACTCCTCTTATCCCGAACTCTCACGAATTCTTAGAATCCGTTTCCCTTCTTTCTGTTCACTAACACGGATTTCGAAGTGCTAGGTAGACTGGTAACCTTTTCCCATGTGTCGTCCTCCTCTCAGGAAATTTCATCACACTTTTGTCCAATGGCTCTCAACGTCTCCAAAGCAGATAACAGAGTGAGGCACAAAAGTTTGCTTTCTATAGTCAATTCCTTTGCTTTTCCTACTCCTCTGTTTCCCAGTGAATAGTCTCCTCTCTGATGGTGGTGTTCTTCTGGGTTCTGTTTTATTGCTAACTCTCTTCTCTCTTATACTTCTGCTGTAATTCACTCTAATGCTGATGATTTCACTTAAAACAAAAATATTTACTTTATCATCTCTTCTTTTAATACTCATTTTCTTTTTTGCACTGAACATATTATTTCCGCCAGCATATCAGATCCGTCTAGCACCTCGGAATGTGGATCCAAAACTTAGACATATGAAATAGAGGAGATATAAGTTACTAAGTTGTGAAGGTGCCAAAGAACGACATAAAAGAAAAAGAAAAAAATCAGGAATAAACGCGGGAAATTGCAAAATGTGGGAACCAAAGATGTATAGATACAAGGGAATGAGATACAAAATAGCAAACGATGAAGATAAAATAATGAGGTATAAGGGAACCATAAATGATAACTAATGTCCATAGAATGATATATAAAGGCGCTCGAGAATAGTTAAAAAGAATGCCGATTCTGATATCAAGGGAACCATGGCTTGAAAGATGAGTACCAGAGAGTAAGAGGTAAAGGATCAGTGAACGAATGTAAAGGAGCCAGATGAGACTGACGTGGTAAGAGATCAAGAAAAATGAACGAGACAGAGAGTATGACATAGTGGGAGCTCGAGAATACAGCGCAAGGCAGGAAGATTATGAGATGACAATAGAACAGAGAATGAGACATTAAGGGGAGAAATCAAAGGCAGGAGAGAGGGTAGGATTAAGCTAGTAATACAGTGAGACACAGGCCCAAAGAGTGACTCCTTACGGTGTCCGACAGAGCTGTGGCTGGACCGGGTGAGGCCTGTAATCGCTCATCGTTGGCAGTTCCAACTCATCAAGGAAAAACTGAGAGCCTTCAGGTGAGTACAGCTCTTACCCTTCATTCGTCACTCATGCACGGCTCTTCACTCTTATATGATCTCTTATTACCTTGCAAATCTATTTCGGACATAGTTTTATTTACTAGTGAATATCGTCATCATTCAGCTGTCTTTCTCTAACCTTATTTGTTTTTTTTTGTTCCCCATACTTCTGACAAACATACTCTATTAGTCATCTTGTCCATATATCCAAACCATTTCAGTACACCTTTTTCAGTACCCTCATACATTCTCCTCTTACTATAGCACCTTTCTTTTACCCTATCATTTCCTATTCCATCAACCCTTCTCATTTCACATATTGTTCCCCATACATCTCATTTCTACCACATCCACCCTCTTCTTGTACATTATCCTTTAAGTCCAACAATTCGCTTCCAAAATCAAACATAGGTCATCTTTATCCTTAAGGCAGGGTTCTCTCTTTCCCCACATTCCCCAGCGCTCCTAGGACGTTTGCCCCTCATCCACCTTATGCCTCACTTCAGCTTCCATGGTTCCATGTGCTGCCATATCTATTTCCTTCAAATGTTTCCATTCAGACTCACACCCTGGCTAACCTATCTCTCTGCACTGCTAAACCCAACAGCCTTGCTATTTATTCAGATTCCTTCTCGGTTTTCTCCTTTCACATACTCTTCCAAACTTGGGTGCCATTTTCTGCAGTTTCTTACTCGAATCTGGCACCACCACTGTCGTCATCAGTATACACCCTCAACACCCCATCCATAAGAAAATTAAACAGCAACGGTGACATCATACAACCTTATCGTAGACCCATCCTCACCTGAAACAACTCGCTTGTCCTCTCTGCTTACTCGCACACAAGCCTTACTCTCTCAAAGCTCTTCACTGCTTCAAGCAGCCTTACCCCAACACTAGAAACACCACAGAGTTATCTCTTGCTTGATGTGTCGTTATATTCAAGTAGAGGTGGGCGGGGCGTTTCAACACTACCGGACTCATACAGAATGACTAAGTTAAGGACACAATGAACTCAGCCGTTTGATTACACATGAACTAAAAGGCAGCAAAACCTCAGTTCAATGAAAGTAAGATAAAGACTAACCCAAAGCGACCACAATTTTATAATAGATTACGATATTCTTAACACCTGGTAGGTAAGACGTCTTTCAATGGCTCTTTTCTTTCGTGACTACGCGACATGAATGTCGGCCATTCGTTACTGACACAGTAGCAATGAATCCGCCTCCTTGCGTGCAGGCAAGATTTATTACTGATAGTAATGCTATAATAGCCTTATTTCTGTAATCATCACGAAAATAATGTTATCAGGATGGAGGATATTTCACGTCATTTTCAACTCCACACAATCTCCCCCCTCTTCTTTCAATGTCTCTTTCTGCCTTCGCCATCTCTCATAAACGCCTTGATGAGCCATCTATTGGTTCAAAAATATATTTGAGTCTTTCGTTTCGAAATTAGTAGATTCATCTGTACCCAGTTCACATTGTGGTTGGTACCAGATTATAGTTTAGAACCTCTGCACTATGCAGCACTGTAATGAATATATTAAGGAACTTTGAGACAGCACCTTCATGAGTTAATGAAAAGGAGTAAAGTTCCATCAAAGAACTTATTTCAGCGGTGTTCATCTTGTCCCTGATACTGAACGTAGCGCAGCCTTGAAACTGAAAGTGCCCCTGGATCACTGAAAACGTATTTCTAGGTTACATAATAATAATGTGGCATGATCAAAATATGCCCCATTGAAAGCCGTGTCAATTAAATATGTTAAAATTGGCTTCATCAAAATAATGAAGTAAAGCATTGATTGATATTTGTGTATCATTCTTCAGAAAGTGGAACGTTAAAAGAGAAGATAAGGAAGAACTTCACAGCTTCGATGTATGAGGAAAGAAGGTATCTCAACCCCCAGTTCTTGTATATGGGTAGACTCTTACACAGAAAATCATATCTAAAGTCTTTCGCCTCCTCCTTTTTCCGTCCAACCTTCCTCATTATCTCTTGTCATAATCTCTAATACCAGGTGTCCTCTACTTTCACCTGTCCCAGATGGTACCACCTGTGCTTCACCTACGACCATCTGAAGCACCTGTACAACACCTACATCAACGGAGAGCTGGTCTACGAGCTGACCTACGACGTGGGTCGTCCGGTCTACGGCAACGACCTTCGTCTTGGCCAGTCTGATGAGCTATACCAGTCCTTCAGCGGAGCTCTGTCGCAGGTAGGTTCTTAAAACACCAACAAAGTCACTTGGTTATGTATAGACTCGATCAAATACAGGGAGGATTATACTAGATCTCTAACACTGCTTGGTGTTCGGTTGGGCATCCACCAGAATCATCCGTTCTGTATTAGTAATAAAACCCTGATATACCGACGTAAAACCCAATTATACGTAGGTTAGGATATGTAACAAGAAAGAGAATTTCAGAAAGACGACATACGTGTTACGGATGGGGTTACGATAGATTTCTCTCTCTGAGACATCTATATCTTTGGCTCTCCCTTCGTTAATGTTCCTGCAGTTGTAGGTGTTGTCACATACTGGGGCAGGTCTCCTCTAAGTCACGATGTCTCAACATACTGCAGTATGACGATTCCACAGTCGACGACGAATGTTCAAAATGGCTTTATCAACACTTAACTAAGAGTTGACCAGGTGGGAAAACAGGAGGAAAGGTTGAACAGTAAAATTAATAGAGATATTTTTTGATATGGACCAGAAAGATATACTAGCTGAAGAAGTCAAATCATCACACCACCTCGTTATGGTGGCGTGCTTGACTTTACGTAGAATAACTTTATTGTGATTCTCACTAGAAATAAAGGCAGAATGTGATTCTGGAAAACGATGTGAATGGACTTCATGGATACTGCACAGGACTAGAACGTAATATATTCAGAGCTCTCTAACATGAAAAAGATATGCAAGAACTTTGACTCACGTACACAGAATCATATACTCAAATTTGCCTGAAGAGATATATGAAAATTAAAACCTATCATCATAAACTTGTATATAATGGCTTCCTCTACGAGGCTCATCAGTCTATTCATACTGACATTATAGAATAAGATTTCTCCAACATTTTTATTTCTTCATTGTTATCATGTATTTCGTATTTGACCTTGAGACTCCCATATACTTGGCATTTCGTCAGATCAGGTATCACAGCGATATTGCAACTGCAGGTGGCAAGTATCTTCTCCACAAAGTGGCAATGGGTCTATATAGAACGATCGACCCCCAGTCAACAAAGTTACAAACATGCCTGTTGAAGAAGAAACGCAATATTTCAACGCCTTTTCTTATCCACAATAGTTTCTTACTCTATTAGGGATTTCTGGGCTGTCAAATGTTATACTCATAGTATTTTTACTCCCTCTTTTGCCTTCAGTTTTCTTTGTTATTCTTTTCACACTGATAGTGTTTGGATTTTCGACTCGGACGCTTTCTTTATCATCATTTTGTACCAGTCATTGAGAAATAGCACCCTTTAATTTAGGTATATGTTACGGGTGATCTATTTGACTGAATGATTTTGACAGCTGTCATACACGAGTAATCATTTTGGTTACTTACTTGCTTTACTCAATTACTTCACCTCCTGTTTTTCAATCTCTCCACATTTCATTGCTTTCGAGTTCCCTTCCTCGATATCCTGGCACCATTCCGAGAGTAACAAATATGGGCAAACTGCACTCTTTAAATTTTCTGTTATTTTTTTAGTGCCTCGATATTTTCAATGTTTTATTACAAAAAGTGATATAGCCATAGGCTAAGGTATTCAAAATTCTAAAATTAGTTATTCTTTCATCCAAACGTAATAAAAATGTCGAAATCTCTCAAAACTGCTAAAATAGAGAGAACCAGACTATTTACTTAGCTTCATTTCTTGAATTGGTGTCTTTACGAGTTTCAGTGACATAAGCTTGAAGTCCCATTTCCATACCATGACTGTCAGAGGTCACTCTTGCTCTGTGTTCTGGAAGCAATATGACAGGGTTTCCTTCCATAAAAAAGAGGAGGGAGGGAGATGGGATTCCTTTAGTGTCAAGATGACATACATACTTCCAATCGTCTTGTCATTTCCCTAACGTGACCAGTAAGACGGACATTCCAGAGAACCACACCATATCCTACCTTGTGAAAACACAGTGGGCAAGGTATACCACGACGATCTGGACTGAGAGCATTAATGAATGCAAATATCATTCAACTAATTATGGATGAAGGAAATTCGGGGGAAATCTTTAGATCCAATGGCAACCTTCAGAAATCTCTCATTAAGATGATCCAGTTTTCTTTGGCTTGCATGATAAGCATCACTGTCTTTAAATAACCTGTAATGATAAGATCTAGATAATGTTTTCCTGTTCCTCCGAAATTAAGAATGTTTTTGAGTGAGAAAATATCCATGCCATTCACATCAAAAGACAAGTCTGGGGTTTTGCAAACTGACGCATATTTGTTACCAAAGCACAATCAATGATATCCTTCCCATCACGAAGAAGGATTCCAGCACTGGGTAGATGACGGTTTCTGAAGGAAAAACTTTCAAAGCCCAATACGCTATTACAGCAATCACACCCTGACTGAGGGAGTATAGACTGAATAAAAAAAAAACATTAAACTGTCATTACAAACTAAGACATTCCAAAAAGCGAGGCATAACTGGTTCTAAGGAAAAACAGTAGAAAACTCGTGTGAAAGGAAGACCACCGAGTACTCCCAGTGTGCAAGCGTCGGTTTGTTGAGAGGAGGACAAGGGGTTGAACGTTCCTAGATGGAATTGACTGGTTGAAAGACTTTAAGAGAGACAAATAATGAATCTAGTCAGAAGGCTTAGAGGAGTAATCGTGAAGATCAGGAACTTTCGTAGCATGTTTAATTTACTCTTCCAGATCGTTAGGGGTGGAATAAGAAAGGGCCTCGACTCCACTGGGATCATCCCGAGCAAAGCGAAGCCAATCTTTCTCAGGCGCAATGAAATCTTCCGCAGAAATGTTCAGCGCCTGGATGTGAATAGAGTACGCTTTTTGAAAGAAAAATACGCAAAACAAAGAGCAAAGTATTAAAGGGTATAGTAGTTTTGAGCTAGATGGGGTCCTCATGAAGATCCTCAAGGTCCATAAGACAAGCAATAGATGTTTTTTGTATTAGAGTAAGGACCAACTAAACTCTCGGAGCTTAAACGATGTTGAACACTTTAGTTAGAGATTTGATAATGAAGAGGAGCAGTTCTATATGACCGGGTAACAAATCAAATGAGGAGGTAGACATATGGTGTTCACAAGACGAGGATGGTTCTGAAACTACGAATGATGCAGATATGGAAAAAGAGAGGCAGGTCTCGGATTAGTGTCGGCTGAAGTGAGGTGGGCCCCACTCGTCTGACAGTAGTTTTGGGAGAGCCAGAAACCGTTCAAAACCTTGGCCGGTGGTGGTATTCCCATCACCAGAGATTCTTTTTTTCACCTAAGTAAATCAAGTTAAAACGGACAACGGAGTTAATAATATAAGATACAGAATATTAACTGAAGTGGGTACTCTGAGTGAAGGGGCTGCTCCTAATAGCAAGAGACGGTGGTGCCGACGTTTGTCACACAACTTATCGTTTATATCTGCAGGTCAACATCTGGGACAATGTGCTGACCGCAGACACAATAGCCGATATGGCTGCCTGCAAGACCGACCCTCAGGGTAATTACGCCTCCTGGGAGGGCGGATGGAAGCTCTCCAATCTCACGGAATACGACGTACCTCTCCAGCACTTTTGCCAAAAGAGAGCGGACTCCATCTACTTTTGGTTCCCGATGATGGCACAAGCCCCAGCATACTACATCTGCGAGGCCCTGGGTAGTCACCTACCTCTTCCACTAACTATGGAACAGGCACAGTTCTGGCCCAAACTCTGCGCCGAGATTTGGTCTAAAGATTCGCTCGCGTGCAATCACCACTTCTGGGCCTCCATTAATGACATCATCGACGAGGGAACTTGGGTCACCCACTACGATAACGCCCTTGCACCAACGCCCGCTTGGAACGACGGGGAACCGAATGGAATGTTTTATGAGAACTGCGCCGCCATTAAAAACGATGGCGTTGATGACATCAACTGCCTCACCAACCGTAGATGTGCTGTGTGTGAGTTTACCGACCTGCAGCTCTTCTCCTTTCTTGGGACCTGCGAGTTCGAGTTAAGGAATATCTACCTTACTGCCTATCAAGAAGAAGTAGGTGGTCTTATTTTCAGAGGATACGGTGAGTACACCATCTATAAGGAGGGAGAGGAATGGTTGTGGATCAACGCCGTGAAGAACAAAACTTTGGCTAGAATGGATATCAATGCGCCTTTCGGCATGCCCATGGGACGCCGTGTTTGGCACCTCGAAACAACAGTTTGTGACCAAGTAGGAGGTGCACGAACGCTTCTCCTGACGCCATGTCCATCCGACAGCTACACTTGTGATGATGCCACATGTATCCCCCTCGAGCAACGCTGTGATCTCAAGTACGACTGTCTTGACCGTAGCGACGAGGTTGACTGTGAACTAGTCAGCAAGCCCGAGGACTACAAGAAGGATCTGCCACCAAGACTTAGTGATGGAAAAGACACCGACAGTTTGCCGGTAAGCCTCCTGATTAACATAGAGTCAGCTGCCATCTACACAACAGAAATGACGATGCAGCTGTCATTCGAAATTCAGATGACTTGGTTCGACAACCGCCTCACCTTCCGCAACTTGAAGACTAACGACAGCCTCAACAAGGTGCCCCTCAATGGCATGATGGAGCTGTGGTCGCCCATCGTCGGGTTCATCAACACAGACGGACACCAGCACACAACGGTGGATGTAGACACATCGTTATACCTCAAGCGGCTGCTGCCACCTTCAGGAAGGGACGGCAGCGCCCCTGGGGAAGGTAAGATATCTTCTTGTGGTGTACAGTTAAGCCATCTTTATTTTTTCTTTAAGGAATATACAGGTAGACTTCATGTCTTTTATTACTGAGTAAACTCTCTTTAAACGGCAAGTAGCAACATATGCCAAGTTAAAGTAAATATTGTTCAATATCTTAGAATGGGCCAAGTTGCGAGGAGAAAGGTTCTTAGCCATACACCCACAGTCCTGTCAGTTAATAACTTTGCATTAATCATAGTTCTATATACATATTTCAATCTTCCTCCAAATACAAGAGATTTCCGTTTTGATCTTTGAGCTTTTCGTATTGGTTATGATCACGAAGTTTATTCCAACTGAGTTTTCGTTGTGCTGGACCTGCGGTCAATCCCTATACGGATCTTGTTTAAGAGTCAGCCCTCCACATCGCAGCCCAAGATTCGAAACCTGTTCTTAGAACATGAGCAGAGAATTCAGAAATGGATAGTCGTTTCAAATATGGTGGCAGTGATGCTCAATATATTCCATACCTATGACTGCAATTTAGAGTACAACGAAAGAATGAGTATATTCACATCATAAACATGAACAACAGACAGCTTCCTTAGATTCTGGGGCAAAGAAACATTAGTACTGAGACCATCAAGAGATGATACGAATGCAAGGCGTGTGCTTTAGATAAGGCCGTGCGGAGGAGGATGGATGTGTTGGAAATGAAATGTCTGAGGACACTTTGTGGTGTGAGGTGGTTTGATCGCGTAAGAAATGGAAAGGTAAGAAAGATATATGAATAAAAAGAGAGTGCCTGAGTGAGCAGAAGAGGGTGTGCTGAAATGGATTGGACACATGGAGAGAATTAGTGGAGTGAGGTGACAAAAAAGAATGTGTCAGACCTACTGCAGAGGAATGACCAACAAATCAATGCAGCATATTAGTGGAAAGGCAAAACGCAACTCTGCTTCTCAACTACTTGCTCACAGACATCAGAATAGTGACAAGGTAGATCATGATTGGTTATGTTATTCTCTTGCAACTGGCCTAGTGTATAGTGTATTGCTTTTTCTGTAAAATAATTAGGTACTGGACGAGGACCTCTAGTAACAAATTGTTGCAATGTTTAGCAACAGAGGAAAGGTGAAAATTTCCCTGCAATTTGGTGGTTGAATTCACCAAGCGAATAAAGGCAGCTGGCCCGATTGATCACGAAGTATGCACCCAAAATGATGATCACACAGGTTTCTGTCGAAATATACTGAAACGGATTGTTTATCATTATGAATATGGTTGTGCATGGTCTAGTTTTTGCTGGGATGGTGAGTACACTGAACCGCCAAGAAATGGCAACTACCTCGGTATCCTTGAGTTACTTTCCGAGTATAATACAGTCCTTGCAGAGCATATGCAGCAGCATGCAAACCAAGGCACTGACAGTACAGCCTACCTATCATCAGTCACATGTGAAGAAGTCGTAAGATTAACAGGTGAGACGGTTTTGAAAACCACTGGTAATCGTGTCAAAGCATCAGTCAGTTGACTCAATACCCGATTATAGCAACACAGACCAAATAATGAATGTGATACGATATATCGAAAAAAAAATATTTCAAAAAACGATTCATTACATTTGTGTCTAGCGAGACGGCGAATGGCTGTTTCTTTTTCGAGTTTCATCATGACACCCTTAACCATCATCATCATGACGCTCTCAACCATTATGACACCCTCATCTATCTTCATTACACCCTTAACCATCATCATGACACCCTTAACCATCATTATTTCACATTTGATTATCATCATTATACCCTTCACTATCATCATGACATCCTTAACCTTTATTACGACAACCTGATCCACCAGTATGACACCCTGAACCATTATCATGACACAACCATTGTCAATGACACCCTCAGCCGTCATCATGACCATATCATCCAGTCATTGTCACTCTAACCATCATGATAATAACCATCATCATGACATCACCATTAGTTATCGTCTTCGACAGAACTGGTAGAAATTTCTTTCGAGACCCCAAAAACTATAAACTGCAGAAGACATTGGAAACTCGAGTTACTACGACGAGGATTCTCCACTTCAATACCTGGCATTACGGGAGACTCGGGAACCGCTGTGGTTGAGAGGCCACAGGGCGACGCAAGGGCTGCTGGTGACCTACCG
>JAUUDY010193322.1:249-12927 GCA_032361765.1 Panulirus inflatus
CAGGTTTGAGAAGCACTGTCTTACACTTTGGAGGTGACGCAAAAATTCGTAATTACTATCTTACACTAGGGGAGGTAACGTCCGGGTTGGGAACCACTATCTTACACTGGGGAGGTAGCGCCCAGTTTGGTAACCACTATCTTACACTTTGGGAAGTAGCGCTCAGGTTAGGAACCATTATCTTACGCTGTGGAGGTAACGCCCATGTTGAGAAGCACGATCTTACACTGAGGAGGTAATGCCCAGTTTGGTAACCACTACCTTCCACTTGGGAAAGTAGCTCTCAGGTTGGGAACAAATAATTTACGATGTGGAAGTAACGCCCAGGTTGAGAACCACTATCTTACACCGAGGAGGTAGCGCCTAGTTTGGTAACCACTACCTTCCACTTGGGAAAGTAGCGCTAAGGTTGGGAACCAATATCTTACGATGTGGTCGTAAAGCCCATGTTGAAAACCACTGTCTTATACTGGGGAGATAAGGTTCAGGTTAGGAACCGCTATCTTACACTGGGGAGGTAACGCCTAGTTTAAGAATCACTGTCTTACAATGGGTGAGGTAACGCCCAGGGTTAAGAACCACTATCTAACACTGGTGAGATAATGCTCAAGGTAAGAACCGCTAACTTACACTGGGTGAGGTAACGCCCAAGGTTGAGATCCACTCTCTTACACTGCCGGAGGTAACGCCAGTTTGGGAACCACTCTCTTACACTAAGGTAGGTAACGCCCAGGTTAGGAGCCACTGTTGCACACTGACGCTCAGTTTGGGAACCACTGTCTTACATTGGGGGAGATAAGGCTCAGGTTGGAGACCACTGTCATACACTGAGGGAGGTAAGGCCCAGGCTGGGAAGCACTGTCTTACACTGGGGGAGGCAACACTCAGGTTGGAAACCACTCTCGTACACTGACTGAGGTAACGCCCAGATTGAGAAACACTGTTTTACACTGGGTGAGGTAACACCCAAGTTGGGAGCCACTGTCTTACATTAATAGAGATAACGCCCAGGTTGGTAACCGCTATCTTACACTGAGGGAGGTTACGCCCAGGATGAGAACCACTATCTTTTACTGGGGTAGCTAAAGCCCAGGTTGGCAACCACTATCTTACACCGAGGGAGGTAACGCCTGGGCTGGGAACCACTATCGTACACTGAGGTACGTAACTCCCAAGTTGGGAACTACTGTCATACACTGGGATAGGTAAAGTCCAGGTTGGGAGCCAGTGTCGTACACTGAGCAAGGTAATGCTTTGGTTGGGTGCCATTGTTTTGAACTGGGGTCGGAGCGCCCAAGTTGTTAATGAATGTCTTACTCTGACTGAAGCAACGCCAGTTTAGGAATCACTGCCATACACTGGGAAGGTAACGTCCATATTGTGAACCACTATTTTACACTGTGGAAGGTAAGACCCAGGTTGGTAACCAATGGCTTACACTAGGGGAAGTAACGTTCAGGTTTAGAACTTCGATCTTACGCTGATGGGAGTTACACCCAGGATGAAAACCACTATCATACACTTGGCAGGTAGCGCAAAGTTTGGTAATCACTATCTTACACTAGGGTAGGTAACGCCCAGGATAGGAACCATTATCTTACGCTGTGGAGGTGACGCCTAGGTTGGGAAATATTATCTTACTCTGGAGAAATATGGCTCAGGTTGGGAACCGCTTTCTTACACTGTGGGAGGTAACATCTAGGCTGAGAATCACTGTCTTACACTGAGTGAAGTATCGCCCAGGGTTGAGAACCACTATCTTACACTGGGGGAGGTAACGACTATGTTGGGAACCAATATCTTACATTGAGGAGGTACCGCCCAGGTTGAGAACCACTGTCTTTCACTAGGGATTTAAGGCTTAGAGTGGGAACCGTTATCTTACTCTGGGTGAGGTAACGCCCAGGTTGAGAAACAACCTCTTACACTGTGGGAGGTAGTGCCAGGGTTAGGGGCCACTATCTTACACTGGGGTAAGTAGCGCTCAAGTTGGGAACCACTGCCTTACACTAGGGGAGGTAACGCCCAGGTTGAGAAACACTGCCTTACAGTAGGGGAGGTAACGCCCAGGTTGAGAAACACTGTCTTATGCTGGGTGAGGTAACACCCAGGTTGGTAATCACTATCTTTCACTTGGGGAAATAAGGCTCAGGTTGGGAACTGCTATCTTACACTGGGGTAGGTAACGCCTAGATTGAGAATTGCTGTCTGACACTGGTTGAAGTATCGCCCATGGTTGACAACCACGGTTTTACACAGGGGTAGGTAACGTCCTGGTTGGTGACCACCATCTTACACCGGTGAGGTAACGCCCAGGTTGTAAACAACTATTTTACAGTGAGGGAGGTAAGGCCAGAGTTTTAAACAACTATTTTACAGTGAGGGAGGTAAGGCCCAGGTTGTAAACAACTATTTTACAGCGAGGGAGGTAAGGCCCAGGTTGAGAACCAGTTTCTTACACTGGGGCAGGTAAGGCCCAGGTTAGTAACCAGTATCTTACACTGGGAGAAGTAGCGCTCATGTTAGGAACTACAATCTTACACTGAGGGTGGTTACGCCCAGGTTGAGAACCACTGTCTTACACTTGGGAGGTAACGGAAAGTTTGGTAACACCTAATTTACAATAGGGGAGGTAACGTCCAGGTTGGTAACCACTGTTTAACACTTTGGGGAGTATCGCTCATGTTGGGAACCAATATCTTACGGTGTGGAGGTAAGGCCCATGTTTAGAACCACTGTATGACACTGGGGAGATAAGGTCCAGGTTGGGAACAGCTTTCTTACATTGGTGGAGGTAACTCTCAGGTTGAGAATCATATCTTTCACTGGGTGAGGTAACGCCCAGGGTTGAGAACCACTGCCTTACACTGAGGGAGGTAACGCCCAGGTTAGGAACCACTATCTTACACTGAGGAGGTAATGCCCAGGTTGTGAACTACTATCGTACACTGAGGGAGGTAAGGCCTAAGTTGAGAACCAGTGTCTTACACTGGGAGAGGGAACGCCCAGGCTGGAAGCCACTGCCTTACACTGGTGGAATACGGTCTAGGTTGGTAACCACTATCTTGCACTTGGGGAAGTAGCGCTCATGTTGGCAACTACAATCTTACATTAAGGGGGTAATGCCCAGGTTGAGAAGCACTATCTTACACTTTGGAGGTGACGCAAAGTCTCGTAATTACTATCTTACACTAGGGGAGGTAACGTCCAGGTTGGGAACCACTATCTTACACTGGGGAGGTAGCACCCAGTTTGGTAACCACTATCTTACACTTTGGGAAGTAGCGCTCAGGTTGGGAACCACTATCTTACGCTGTGGAGGTAACGCCCATGTTGAGAACCACTGTCTTACACTGTGTAGATAAGGTTCAGGTTAGGAACCGCTATCTTACACTGGGGGACGTAGCACCTAGGTAACACCCAGGTTTAAGAACCACTGTTTTACACTGGGTGAGGTACCGCCCAGGTTGGGAACCACTATCTTACACTGGGAAGGTAATGTCCAGGTTGAGAACCACTGTTACACTGGGGAGATAAGGCTCAGGGTGGGTACCGCTATCTTACAGTGGGTGAGGCAACGCACAGGTTGAGAACCACCCTCTCACACTGCGGGAGATAATGCCTAAATTGGGAACCACTGTTTTACAGGGGGAAGCAGCGCTCAGGTTGGGATCCACTGCGTTACACTGGGGAGGTAACGCCCAGATTGAAAACCACTGTCTTAAACTGGGTGAGGTAACGCCTAGGTTGGTAATCACTATCGTATACTGAGAGAGGTAACGCCTAGGTTGGTAATCACTCTCTTACACTTTGGGTAGTAGCTCTCAGGTTCGGAGCCACTATCTTGCGCTGTGGAGGTAACGACCATGTTGAGAAAAATTGTCTTACCCTGGGGAGATAAGGCTCAGGTTGGGAAACGCTTTCTTACACTTGGGGAGGGTGGGGGGGAGGGTAACGCCTAGGTTGAGTATCACTGTCTTACACTGGGTAACTCCCAGGGTTGAGAATCATTGTCTTACACTTGGGGAGGTAAAGCCTAGGTTAGGAACCACTGTCTAACTCTGGGGAGATAAGGTTCAGGGTAAGAACCGCGGACTTTCGCTGGGTGAGGTAACGCCCAAGGTTGAGAACCACTCTCTTACACTGCGGGAGGTAACGCCATATTGGGAACCACTGTCTTACACTGATTGAGGTAACGCCCAGGCTGGGAACCACTGTCTTACATTGAGGTAGGTATCGCCCAGATTGGGAACCACTGTCGTACACTGGGTTAGGTAACGGCCTGCTTACGAACCAGTGTCGTACACTGAGCAAGATAACGCTCAGGTTGTGAGCCAGTCTTGGACTGGGGGACGGAACGCTCAAGTTGTGAATCACTGTCTTACACTGATTATGGTAACGCCTAGTTTGGGAACCACTGCCTTACACTGGGGGAGGTAATGCCCAGGTTAGTATGCACTGTCTCACACTGGGGGCGGCTACGCTCAGGTTGGGAACCATTCTCTTACACTGAATAGGGTAACGCCCAGATTGGAAAACACTGTCTTACACTAGGTGAGGCAACACCCAAGTATGGAACCACTGTCTTACATTTACTGAGATAACGCCCAGGTTGCGAACTACTATCTTACACTGAGGGAGGTAACGCCCAGGATGAGAACCACTATCTTGCACTGGGGAGGTAAAGCCCAGATTGGGAACCACTATCTTACACTGAGGGAGGTAACACCCTGGCTAGGAACCACTCTTACACTGAGGTAGGTATGCCCAGGTTGGGAACCACTGTCGTACACTGGGTGAGGTAACCATTGTCTTATACTTAGCAAGGTAACGTTTAAGTTGGGAGCCATCGTCTTTCACTGGGGAACGGGACGCCTAAGTTGTGAATCACTGTCTTACACTGATTGAGGTAACGCCCAGTTTAGGAAACACTGCATTACACAGGAGAGGTAAAGCTCAATTTGTGAACCACTATCTTACACTAGGGGAAGCAGCGTATAGGTTGGGAACTACGATCGTACACAGAGGGGAGTTACAGCCAGGTTGAGAATCACTGTCTTACACTTAGGAGGTAACGTAAAGTTTGGTACCCACTATCTTACACTAGGGGAGGTAACGTAAAGTTTGGTACCCACTATCTTACACTAGGGGAGGTAACGCCAAGGATAGGATCCATTATCTTACGCTGTAGAGGTAACGCCCAAGTTGGGAACCATTATCTTACACTGGAGAGATGAAGCTCAGGTTAGGAACCGCTATCTTACACTGGGAAGGTAACGCCCAGGATGTGAACCACTATTTTACATTGAGGGGGGTAAGGCCCAGGTTGAGAACCAGTGTCTTACACTGGGGGAGCGAACGCCTAGATTGATAACCACTGACTTACACTGGGGCAGGTAAGGCCCAGGTTGGTAACCACTATCTTACACCGGGGGAAGAAGCGCTCATGTTAGGAGCTACAATCTTATACTGAAGGGGGTTACGCCCAGATTGAGAACCACTGTCTTACACTTGGGAGGTATCACAAAGTTTGGTAACCATTATCTTACACTAGGGAAGGTAACGTCCAAGCTGGGAACCGCTATCTTACACTTCTAAGGTAAAGTCTAGTTTGGCAACCACTATCTTACACTTTGGGAAGTAGCACTAAGGTTGGGAACCGCTATATTACGCTAAATGACACTGAGGAGATAAGGCTCAGGTTGGGAACCACTATCTTACACTGGAGGAGGTAACGCATATGTTGAGAATAACTGTCTAGCACTCGTTGAAGTACCGCCCATGGTTGAGAACCACTAATTTTACACCGGGGAAAGTAACGCCCAGGTTGATGACCACTATCTTACACTGGAGAGGAAGCGCCAAGGTTGTGAACAATTATTTTACACTGCGGGTGGTAAGTCCGATGTTGAGAGCCAGTGTCTTACACTTGGGGAAGAAACACCCAGGTTGGGAACCACTGCTTTACACTGGGTCAAGTAAGGCCCAGGTTGGTAACCACTATGAAACACTGGGGGAAGTAGCGCTTATGTTGGGAACTACAATCTTACATTGAGGGGGGTTACGCCCAGGTTGAGAAGCAGTCTTACACTTGGGAGGTAACGCAAAGTTTGGTAATCACTATCTTACACTAGGGGAGGTAACATCCAGGTTAGGAACCACTATCTTACACTTTCAAGGTAACACCCCGGTTGGTAATCACTATCTTACACTTTAGGAAGTAGCGCTCGGATTGGGAACCACTATCTTTCGCTGTAGAGGTAACGACCATGTTGAGAACCATTGTCTTACACTGGGGAGATAAGGCTTAGGTTGGGATCCGCTATCTTACACTGGGGGAGGTAACGACTAGGTTGAGAATCACTGTCTTACACTGGGTGAGGTAACTCCCAAGGTTGAGAACCACTGTCTTACATTTGGAGAGGTAACGCCCAGGTTAAGAACCACTATCTTACACTGAGAAAGTAACGCCCAGGGTTAAGAACCACTGTCCAACACTAGGAAGATAATGCTCATGGTAAGTAACCGCTAACGTACACTGGGTGAGGTAACGCCCAAGGTTGAGAACCACTCTCTTACACTGCGGAATGTAACGCTTGGTTGGGAACAACTGTCTTACACTAAGGTAGGTAACACCCAGGTTGGGAACCACTGTCGCACACCGGGTTAGGTAACGCACAAATTGGGAACCACTGTTGTACACTGAGCAAGGCAACGTTCAGATTGGGAGTCATTGTCTTGAACTGGGGAACGGAACGCCCAAGTTGTGAATCAGTGTCTCACACTGATTGAGGTAATGACCAGTTTGGGAACTGTCTTACACTGGGGGAAATTACGCTCAGGTTGGGAACCACTGTCTTACACTGAGGGAGGTAATGCTTAGGCAGGGAAGCACTGTATCACACTGTAGGAGGCAACGCTCAGGTTGGGAACCACTCTCTTACACTGACTGAGGTAACGCCCAGATTGGGAACCACTGTCTTACACTGGGGGAGATAAGGCTGAGGTTGTGAACCAATATTCTACACTGAGTGAGGTAAGGCCCAGGTTGAGAAACAGTGTCTTACACTGGGACAGGGAAGGCTTAGATTGGTAACCACTATCTTACACTGGGAAAAGTAGCGCTCATGTTAGGAACTACAATCTTACACTGAGAGTGGTTACGCCCAGTTTGAGAGCCACTGTCTTACACTTGGGAGGTAACACAAAGTTTGGTAACCACTATCTTACTATTTGGGAGGTAACGTCCAGGTTGGGAACCACTATCTTACACTTTGAAGGTAACGCCTAGGTTGGTAACCACTATCTTACACTATGGGGAGTAATGCTCGGGTTGGAAACCACTATCTTACGCGGTGGAGGTAACGCCCATGTTAAAAACCATTGTATGACACTGGGAAGATAAAGTTCAGGTTAGGAGCCGCTATCTTACATTGGCGGAGGTAACGTCCAGATTGAGAATCACTGTCTTACACTGGTTGAGGTAACGCCTAGGGTAACGTCCATGTTGAGAATCACTGTCTTACACTGGTTGAGGTAACGCCTAGAGTAACGTCCATGTTGAGAATCACTGTCTTACACAGGTTGAGGTAACGCCTAGGGTAACGTCCATGTTGAGAATCACTGTCTTACACTGGTTGAGGTAACGCCTAGGGTAACGTTCATGTTGAGAATCACTGTCTCACACTGTGTGAGGGTACGCCTAGGGTTGAGAAACACTGTCTTACAATGGGGAAGGTAACGCCCAGGTTACGAACCACTATCATACATTGAGAACGTAACGCCCAGGTTGTGAACCACTATTTTACACTAAGGGAGGTAAGGTCCAAGTTGAAAACCAGTGTCTTACACTGGGGAAGGGAACGCCTAGGTTGGGAACCACTACCTTACACTGGGGGAACTACAATCTTGAATTAAGGGGGGTTACGCCTAGGTTGAGAAGCACTGTCTTACACTTGGGAGGTAACGCAAAGTTTCGTAATCACTATCTTACATTAGGGGAGGTAACGTCCAGGTTGGGAGCCGCTATCTTACACTGGGGAGGTAGCGCCCAGTTTGGTAACCACTATCTTACACTTGGGGAAGTAGTACTAAGGTTGGAAACCACTATCTTTTGCTATGGAGGCAACGCCCATGTTGAGAACCACTGTCTTACGCTGGGTGAGGTAACGCCCAGGTTGGAAATTGCTATCGTACACTGGGGAGGTAACGCCCACGTTGGTTCCTACTGTTTTACACTGATAGGTAACGCCCAGGTTGTGAACCACTATTTTCCACTGAGGAAGGTAAGGCCCAGGTTGAGAACCAAGTAAGGCAAGTAAGGTAACCACTATCTTACAGGGGGAAGTAGCGCTCATGTTAGGAAGTACAACCTTACACTGAGAGGTTTACGCCCATGTTGAGAACCACTGTCTTACACTTGGGAGGTAACGCAAAGTTTGGTAATCACTATCTTACACTGGGGGAGAAAACGCCCAGGATAGGAACCATTATCTTACGCTGTGGAAGTAACGCCTAGGTTGGGAAATATCATCTTACACTGGAAAGATAAGTCTCAGGTTGGAAACCGTTATCTTACATTGGAGGAGGTATCGCCTTGGTTGAGAATCATTTTCTTATGGGTGAAGTAACGCCCAGGGTTGATAACCACTGTCTTACACTAGGGGAGGTAACGCGTAGGTTGGGAACCATTATCTTAAAATGAAAAGGTAGCGCCCAGGTTGAGAACCACTGTCTTATCCTGGGGAGATAAGACTCAGAGTGGGAACCGATATCTTACACTGGGTGAGGTAATGCCCAGGTTGAGAACCACCCTCTTACACTGCAGGAGATAATGCCAAGGTTAGTAACTACTGTCTTACAGTGGGGTAAGTAGCGCTCAGGTTGGAAACCAATGGCTTACACTAGGGAAGGTAAAGTCCAGGTTGAGAACCACTGACTTATACTGGGTGAGGTAACGTCCAGGTTGGTAATCACTATCTTTCACTGGGGGAGATAAGGCTCAGGTTGGAAACCGCTATCTTACACTGGAGAGGTAACGCTTAGGTTGAGAATCACTGTCTTATACTGGTTGAAGTAACGCCCATAGTTGAGAACCACTGTTTTACACTGGGGGAGATAACGCCCATGTTGGTGACCACCATGTCCCACTGGGGAGGTAACGCCCAGGTTGTGAACCCCTATTTTACACTGAGGGACGTAAGGCCCAGATTGAGACCCAGTGTCTTACACTGGGGCAGGTAAGGCCTAGGTTGGTAACCAGTATCTTACACTGGGAGAAGTAGCGCTCATGTTAGGAATTACAATCTTACACTGAGGCCGGTTACGCCCACGTTAAGAACCACAGTCTTACACTGGGGGAGATAACGCCCCAAGTTAGGAACCACTATCTTACACTGAGGTAACGCCCAGGTTGTGAAACACTATTTTGCACTGAGGGAGGTAAGGTTCCAAGTTGAGAACCAATGTCTTACACTGGGGGAGGGAACGCCCAGGTTGGGAACCACTGCCTTACGCTGGGGGAAGTAAGGCTCAGGTTGATAACCAAAATCTTGCAAAGTGGAGGTAGCGCTCATGTTGGGAACTACAAACTTATGTTAAGGCGGAGGGGGTTACGCCCAGGTTGAGAAGCACTGTCTTACACTTGGGGAGGTAACGCCCAGTTTGGTAACCACTATCTTACACTTGGGGATTTAGTGCTCAGGTTAGGAACCACTATTTTAGGTTGTGGAGGTAACGCCCATGTTGAGAACCACTGTCTTACACTGGGTGAGGTAATGCCCAGGTTGGTAATCGCTATCGTACACTAGGGGAGGTAACACTCAGGTTGGTGACTACTATCTTACACTGGAAGGTAAGGCCCAGGTTGTGAACCAGTGTCTTACACTGGGAGATGGAACGCCCAGGTTGAGAATCACTGACTTACACTGGGGCAGGTAAGCCCCAGGTTGGTAACCACTATCTTACAAGGGGAAGGTAGAGCTAATGTTGGGAACTACAATCTTACAGTGAGGGGTTTACGCCCAGGTTGAGAACCACTATCTTACACTTGGGAGGAAACGCAAAGTTAGGTAATCACTATCTAACACTAGGGGATGTAACGTCCAGGTTAGGAACCACTATCTTGCACTTTGAAGGTAACACCCAGGTTGGTAATCACTATCTTACAATTTGGGAAGTAGCGCTCAGATTGGGAACCACTATCTTGCGCTGTGGAGGTAACGACCATGTTAAAAACCATTGTCTTACACTGGACAGATAAGGCTCAGGTTAGAAACCGCTATCTTACACTGGGGGAGGTAACGCCTAGGTTGAGAATCACTGTATTACAGTGTGTGAGGTAAATTCCAGGGTTGAGAAACACTGTCTTACACTTGGGGAGATAACGCCCAGGTTAAGAACCACTATCTTACAATTTGAAGGTAACGCTCAGGCTGGTAATGACTATTTTACACTTTAGGAGGTAGCGCTCAGTTTGGAACCACTATCTTGCGCTGTGGAGGTAACGCCCCATGTTGAGAACTATTGTCTTACACTGGGGAGATAAGGTTCAGGTTGGAAACCGCAATCTTACACTGGGGGAGGTAACACCTAGGATGAGAATCACTTTCTTACACTGGTTGAGGTAACTCCCAAGGTTGAGAACCACTGTCTTACATTGGGGGAGGTAGCGCCCAGGTTAAGAACCACTATCTTGCACTGAGAAGGTAACGCCCAGGTTGAGAACCAGTCTGAAAATGGGTAGATAAGGCTCAGGGTAAGAACCGCTGACTTACACTGGGTGAGGTAACGCCCAAGGTTGAGAACCACTCTCTTACACTGCGGGAGGTAACGGTATGTTGGGAACCACTGTCTTACACAAAGGTAGGTAACGCCCAGGTTGGGAACCAATGTCGCACACTGGGTTAGGTAACGCCCGGGTTGGGAACCACTGTTGTACACTGAGCAAGGTAACGCTCAGGTTGGGAGCCATTGTCTTACACTGGGGGGACGGAGCGCCCAAGTTGTGAATCACTGTCTTACACTGACTGAGGTAACGCCCAGTTTGGGAACCACTGTCTCACACTGGGGAAGATACGGCTCAGATTGGGAAACCACTGTCTTACACTGAAGGAGGTAACGCCCAGGCAGGGAAGCACTGTCTCACACTGGAGGAGGCAACACTCCGGTTGAGAACCACTCTCTTACACTGACTGAGGTAACGCCCAGATTGGGAAACAGTTTTACACTAGGTGAGGTAACACCCAAGTTGGGAACCGCTCTCTTACAATGACTGAGAGAAGGCCCAGGTTGGGAACCGCTATCTTACTCTGAGGGAGGTAACGCCCAGGATTAGAACAACTATCTTTCACCAGGAGCTAAATCCCAGTCTGGGAACCACTATCTTACACTGAGGGAGGAAACTCATGGTTGGAACCACTATCTGACACTGAGGTACGTATCGCCCAGGTTGGGAACCACTATCGTACACTGGGATAGGTAATGCCCAGGTTGGGAACGACTGTCGTACACTGAGCAAGGTAACGCTTAGGTTGGGAGCCATTGTTTTGCACTGGGGAACGGAACGCCCAAGTTGTGAATCCATGTCTTACACTGATTGAGACAACGCCCACTTTGGGAACCACAGCCTTACACTGTTGATGTAACGCCCAGGTTCTGAGCCACTATTTTACACTGTGGGAGGTGAGGCTCAGGTTGGTAACCACTATCTTACACTATGGGAATGAGCGCTCAGGTTGAGAACTACGTTCTTACACTGAGGGGAGTTACACCCAGGTTGAAAACCACTATTTCACACTTGGCAGGTAGCGCAAAGTTTGGTAACCACTATAGTACACTACGGGAGGTAGCGCAAAGTTTGGTAACCACTATCGTACACTACGGGAGGTAACGCCAAGGATAGGAACAATCATCTTACGCTGTGGAGGTAACGTATAGGTTTGAAAATATTATCTTACACTGGAGAGATAAGGCTCTTGTTGGGAACTGTTATCTTACACTGGAGAAGGTAGCGCCTAGGTTGAGAATCACTTTCTTATGGGTGAAGTAACGCCCAGGGTTGAGAACCACTCTTACAATACGGGAGGTAACGCCTAGGTTTGGAACCACTATATTACACTGAGGAGGTAACGCCCAGGATGATAAACACTGTCTTACACTGAGGAGACGAGACTCAGAGTGGGAACAGCTATCTTATACTCGGTAAGGTAACGCCCAGGTTGAGAACCACCCTCTTACACTACGGGAGGTAATGCCAAGGTTACGTACCACTGTATTACACTGGGGTAAGTAGCGCTCAGGTTGAGAACCATTTCCTTACACTACTGGAGGTAAAGCCCAGGTTGAGAACCACTGTCTTATACTGGGTGAGGTAACACCCAGGTTGGTAATCGCTATCTTTCACTGGGGGAGATAAGGCTCAGGCTGGGAACCGCTATCTTACACTGGGGGAGGTAACGCCTAGATTAAAAATCATTCTCTTGCACTGGATGAGGTGACGCCCAGGGTTAAGAACCACTGTCTAACACTGGGGAGATAATGCTCAGGGTAAGAACCGCTAACTTGCACTGGGTGAATTAACGCCCAAGGTTGAGAACCACTCTCTTACACTGAGGGAGGTAAAGCCAGGTTGGAAACCACTGTCATACACTTAGGTAGGTAACGCCCAGGTTAGGAACC
>JAUUDY010193432.1:0-12920 GCA_032361765.1 Panulirus inflatus
CTCTCTCTCTCTCTCTCTCTCTCTCTCTCTCTCTCTCTCTCTCTCTCTCTCTCTCTCTCTCTCTCTCTCTGTCATCATTCAATTCACCTCGATTAATCCATCATAAGATAGTAACTGAAGTTCACTGAATAAAGATATATCCAACTATATTCCATCTAGATTCTGACTCCAATGTTTCACCTTCCTCTCCCTGTCTTTATGCACCACAAGAGAGAAGGAAAAAATAGTGATAAAGCAAAAAAAAAAAGAAAAACACAGGAAAAAATGGAGTGAGGGGTGATTTCTACCCTTGTCGATAGAGGGCTGTTATTACATTGCTTCGTTGTGGAGTCTATACCATTCTCCAAATATCTGAGAGGGACTGAATAAATGGTTTTACTTCTTTAGAAAAATAGACTATTGCCAGATATTTGTTAGCATTGTGGTTATTTATATAAAACTTTGTAAGCAATTAAACGTTTTTATCCTCATGACCTCTGTCAAGATAAATTATTATTCCTAAGCGCATTTGTCTGAAGAAACCTAGTTTCAGGCTTTACCGAGACATGACAAATATTCATAAACGGAATAAATCAGAGCCAAATGCAGCTGTTGTTATGCGATCTACAAGCAGCGCCAAGCGCTTTCAGAAGTTACTTTAACACCAATTGAAGTATAAGGTCAATATTTGATTCTTCCACTGCCTTAGGATGATCGGTATTTGCAGTATACTCTGATCCCGCAATAAATTAACTGAGACGGAAAGGTACATCGACTGTGGATTTCGCTATCAATGAGCTTTCAGTAATCATAAGGTAACAGTGGGTTTTGCTACAGCTCATTATCATATCTAGAATGAAAGCTATACATCTAATGTACTAGTACTGGTCTTGCTACACCACATATGCGTCACCGTATGAATGGTTGGTTAGTTATGAAGGAGAGTGGCCAACATAGGCTAGGTTTTGCTGAAGGGCCGGAAACCTTCACATTGTAAGGTTATTATGCTGTGTTGCAGGAAACACCGTGCGTCTGGAGATTGTGAAGAAAACTGTTAGGAAATGATGTGTTATTTGTGAAGTCAACACGAAATGCTTTGTAGTCCTAGAACAACCAAGGGATCAGTGGGTGAAATTCATTAACTGATCAAGCTCCGAGATGTAACCCAGTGACAAAACAACATTCTACATAGCACAAAAAGTCCTTACCTATGATAGTTCAAAGTTCATCAAGTCGCATCAAGAAACGGGATATGAAAATTAAATGAATACTGAGTCAGTCCTGAGTAAACTTAGTTTTTAGTTGCCATAAAAATGCATTTTAGAATTAGGTCATTTCACCCCCAGTTGAGCGTGATTACTGGAGCAAGACTGTGTGACCAGAACCCTGGATACAAAGACTATAAGCCAGGCACAACATATGGTGTCAAGAGCCTTTTATTTTTTACTAAGATACTAGAGTAGGAAAAGAAGTCAGTCCAGCATTTTAATGTCCAGACAGAGGTATAAGTTGAGATACAGAGTCTTGTATACTAAATATCTTGTGTATGAGTACTTAATAAAGAATTTATTTATTCCGTGTACATCTTTGTGTTATTTCCCACAACTTGTCATCGGAGAGGTACATACTGTCGTTTATTATATATAAAAAATTAATGCAAAAATTATGTATTTGCAAATGAAAATATATATACATAAAAATTATATAAAATCCTTATCAAAACAAGAAATTATAGGCCGTAACACACGAGCAATTTTGATTATCGTGGAAACTCGTATTTGCCTCAATAATAATCTAGAGAAGGTACGTTAGACCCAAGACTCAATCATTTCAATAATCGATGTTGTAATACCATATCTAGCAACTGCTTCTTCCACCTCGAAGCTGTGAGCCATGTTGTTTGTTTGGTAATTGTGCATTGATAACCACAGAAGTTATGAAATTTCTGTTATGTGCCACCGATAAATCTATCTTTTTTTTTTTTTTTTTTAGTACTCTGCTCTATAACACTCAGCTCGCAAATGAATATTAGAATACAAAGGGAAATATTTAGTTTTAGAAAAAATGAAGCTAATATTAGATCTCGAGAAACTAAGGGAAATATTTGGTTAATAGAAATAATGAAAATGATAATAGATCTACAGAAACTTTCGCTGTCATTGATCACATAGTGTGGACAACAGGCGCAGCGATCCTTTAGTGAGTGGTAGGCAAGCCGGCCGTCCCTGTAAATCATGCTGCGGGAGGAGGGATTTTTTTTTATATTGGTATCAAGGTGATGGCGCTAGTGTCCCGTCCTTCAGTTCCTACTAGCGAGACGATGGCAACGTTCTCAGAAGTCCACTGGATACCTCCGCAGACCCACGTGGACCTGGTTAGGATCACTCGTCCCCTAAGGTAAGGTTCGTAAGATTAGGACGTTTACTATAAACCTGCGAGGAAGCGATATGTTTTACCGATGGTATTTGATGTGAACTGGACGATTTTGACTCTTGTTTTTACCGCAAACTACTCGTGTTTACCTATCTTCCCCAACGCAAAACCCCGGATTCCTACGGTTTCTCCTAAGATTGCTATGTGGGAGGAGGAGAGGGGGGGATATCACAGATATATGTGATTTGCGCGAGAAATGAGGGTCGAAATCGTCCGAATGACACCTAATACAATCGCAAAACATCGCTCACCAAAAATTAATCTCCGCGGGGCAGCAAATGTAAAATTACCTGTTTTTACTTTGTTTTGAAGCGGCCAAGCGACAGTTGACAGGTTCTGCTCGCGTGGCAGAATTCAGTCGATTGTGATTCGCCAGATTCGAGTTCCCTTGAGAAGATTCTAGAGAGAAATTGGCCGTGTGACACAGCCTCAACACTGTAACATATCCATATGCAAAATGAATGATAAAAACCATCACATATGTATATTTCACATATTTTCTGTGACGCGAATACACACGTGTAATCATGACATACACATCAACACATCACCTGAAAATAAGATTGTATACATTTTTCCACTATCTCTTCACTTGCAACTCACATGAGTGAATGAGAGGAGAATACATGTTACATTAGTAACATTAATATACAAATCTCAGAGTTGGTCTGATGCGTGGTTCATGAAATTCTACTTGAGAATGGGACACAACAGAAGAAGGCTTCGATATGAATATTATGTTGCAGGAAATAAGCTGCAGACAATGTACATGTGAGAGAGAACTTGAGTCGACATAACATATCGCCAGATTCCCATCTGAGGAGGAGGAAAGAGTAAAGGAGACGAACTGTTTGAACACCTGCTGCCCATTTAGCCCAACGCTACTTGCCTGTCAGTCGAATCGGATTTCTTCATCCACTCTTGTCTAAATAACTTTTTTCTCTCTCTACCTGTACCACTGGTGTTCCTTCTCGATGTTATTTCATCTCACTCTTGGACTTCCAGCTGGTCGACTGCTAATCCGGTTCTCCAGGTCATGCGTAACATATCTCATATGTTTTGTACAATAAAGAATATGTGGATTATGTGTTCTCCTTTCGACTGCCATAGAGCATTTGACACTGCACCAGGAGGTTGCCAAAAAGCTGAATCTCCAAGTAGAAACAAAGAAGATTCCTTCAATGGATAAAAAAAAAAAAAAAAAAAAAATTATTCTCGTCAAAAAGAGATCAGAGAACGGACAAGTAATAAGGGAACCTTCCCCGCAGTGGGTTGAGAACACCAGTGGCGTCCTGCAGGGTCAAGTCTGGAAACAATGTTCTCTTGATCTTTGTAAACTCCTTGCCGGAAGTATTGTACTCTTGCATGCGTATGATTCTGGATGATAGAGAGTTTATGAAGGAAATATGAATGATGATAATATCAGCTTACAGAGGGACCGAAACAGACTTCAGATCTTACCTGAAACGTGGTTGATGAAATACAACCAGAATATATATAAGGTAATGTGTATAGAACACCGACGACCTCGATACGATTATCATCTAACAAGAGATAATACTTGGAATTTGTGTGTGAGAAATCGACATTTTACTCAACCTGCCGCAAATCTGCTGGCATTTACATGATCCAGGAATTCAGCACACTTTTCACAGCATGTGTTACGGCCAAAAGTAGAATACTTGTAAAGTTTGGTCACCGTACTTACTACACACAACGTTTACGTTCACAAACTAGTCTGATGATGCTGACATTAAACACGAAGCGCTTCTTCAGTATCATGGTAACGGTTGAATGGATTAAGTTAAATAATGACACTTAATGCTGACAAAAGTTTAAAAGTTAAATGACAAGTGGTGGGTAGGGCCTCATGCATTTAGTTCCCAAATATTGAGATTCATACATGGGAAATTTCACATAATAATACATACGAGGATCCGCGAGTGTAAAACCCTCCCCATACAGCACATGATCACGGACGTAAGCGTGCACACTCGAGCTGTTGATTTTATGGCATAATTTTGTAGGGCAAATTCACTCACTACTAAACTAGAATTACATCGATAAACCAAATGGTATAATTGTGCGTGATCAGATTACTTATCAAAGTTACTTAATATTCTGCCTTTTTTATGAATTATTTATCATGAAGGTATTATAAAAAATATCCATAATTGCCTACGATTTGATCAACGGTTCGCTGATCTTGCACTGTTTCCCTATAAAGGAAAACTAGAGAAGTGAATAAATCAAGTAAACACATGGACAAACATTTTACTTCTGTCAAGCAAATTAGGCGTGATATTAACATAATGATACAAATAAACCTTACATTTTTTTTAGATGGATCGAGTATCGAGGTTCTGTTTGATCCCGAATGGTCTGATCGGAGCTCATTTTCAGCTAATGGTGTCTATTTGTTGTTTTAGGTTGATCCCTTGAATTAAAAGCTTAAATGCACTCACTTTTTATTGTCAAAAAAAGATAAAAGTTGGATGATGTGCTATGATGTGTATTTTGTCTTATCAATATAGTGATAATTAGAGATAGGCGCACGGGCAGAGTGTTAGCGAGAGTTATTGGTGGTGAAGGATGGTGTTGGTGAAGAGCAGTGGTGACGAGAGTCATCAGTGGTACTGTGGTAGGGAGGAGCAGAGGTGATGGTGGTGAGGCGACGAACAGCAGTGGGGAGGGACCTGCTATGGCAGCGAGCTTTAAATAAACATCTATCTACGTTCATGCTTCCTATGATGTTTCAACATTCTATTTCTTTAATCTTATTTTCTTATATATGTATCATATATTCTTGTATATGTTCGACATGTATTTGCACAATGTTTTAGAAGCATATCATATGACTGGCAGTGTCGTCGTGGTGTACTGTATCAGTAATCGTTAGGTTGTTTCGGAAAACAAATTCTCTATTATTATCCACAAGGTAAATCTCATAGGTTGCTTTTGTATATTTTGTTTTAAACCAATTTCTTGATTGTTTCATATAAATCTATCAAGTTGAGGGGGTTAATTAATCATCTATAATTTGCTGGAGTTTGTGAGCTATACAGCTGGCATGTCGGGTGCTAGAGACAACTCGGCAGGGAGCGTAATGGTCAGTCAGACACGCGATTCGTAAGGAGTAGGACGAGGAGGAGGAGGAAGGCTGTGTGTTGGCTGGACACGCGAGTGACGAGACATTCACCGGCAGTCAGACTGTTCGAGGAGTATGGAGTGGACCTCTGCTAAGGTTAAACACAGTTACACAGGAGACGGTTGCCGGCAATCGGAGCAGTACGGGTGTGGATTCCCGCGACAGGCTGGACGTAGGAGACGTCACCGGCAGTCCGAATGGCGAGTTCGCGTTTATTTCTGCATTAGACCTGGGCCTTTACGAAGTGCTTGGTGAACGTCATCCACGCCAGTGACCCAGTGAGTATTCGATAATTTGATGTAAGAAAAAGAAGCGAAATTCTTCATCTATGAACACTGTGATTATATGCGAGTATGAGGACATAGGTTATGTTACCAGGATTCAATAGTGCTACTTTCCATTACGGGTAGTAATCTGAAAGGATAGTTGTAATGACAGTTGTGCGAAGCGATGGTTGTGATGTAGGACAGTTTAGGAATAAAAGTGCTAAAGCATAGAACTGGTAAGATACTGAGAAGTACGGAGGGTATGGATATAGTGCTGGTGTGGAACGCTAGTGGTGGTGAAACACTGATGGTCAAGGTTGAAGGATGTTCATGAAAACCAATTAAGGTGCGAGATTGACCATGTTATTAACTCTTTTGTCTTACAGAAGTTGTAGTGGAATAGTAGGATTTATGGAGGATAGATGAACAAGGAAACGTGAGTGCGATCATTTTTTTTTTTTTTTTCAATTGAACATTTACGTCGGTAGTGGTGAGGGTTATGAAGGTACTGGAGAATGTTGACCATAGTAAAGGCCGATGAAACAGATTTCGGAAACCAACGGGCCTTTTGAACACTTTACCTAATATCCCCTTCCAGCAGGTGTCTCCATTTTTTTTTATTTTTTTTTAATGAAACTTATGGTTTCAAAGTAGTTGCTGCACGTTGTTTGCTTCGGTGTTGGAACAAACACTTCGTTTGTCTGTTAGGTGAAGTTAGGTGATGTTTCCTGATTTTTTCGGGAGTTTTAGCCAAAGTTTACGATTAACAGCCCCTATTTTTTCTCCTGTTCTTATATAATTTGTTTACCTTCCCATGCTTGAATAGATTAAATCGAACACGAGCATTGGATATCTGCTCCTGAAGTCTTTTTTTTTTTCAAAATGGGAAAATAAGGTAAAAATTAGGCACTAGAGAAAATAAGGCAAGAATCGGATGCTAGAAAATTAAGGTGAGGTTTTCATAGACTCGATCTTTGTCTATAGGGTAACGTTGCCCTCACTTCTCTTAATTCCTACGATTATCGTTAATGAAAACATGACTTGGCTTTAGTGATTTGTTCAGCTTCATTCCATACCCAAACACAAGAAAACTTGCTAGAAATAATCTACAAACTTAAAGAAAAAAAACTGCATTGATATCGACTTGACGGATCTTTGCCAGCCATGTAACATAATCGCGTTGTGATGATGGGACGGTGATTCATATGCTGTTCGGTGATTTATTTAACATAGCAAAAACTGTGCCTGTGAAATCTACTAAAAAAGTGAGATAATATCGTTATGAGTGAATTTGAATGTGGGGACTACGATTGTCATGAGATGAATGGATTTGGATATCAGAAATTGCATTTTCATATAGCAAATTCGATTTACTAAATTAATAGGATTATGATAGTCGCACAAAAAAACTGCGAGACCATTAGGTTTTTAGATCTTAAAAGTAAAAGAAAAAAAAAAGCAAGAGCAAATTGTCTATTTTTCGTGTTCTCGGCGGCAAAATGATTTACTCCAGTTGTAAAATGTTCATCGTTTGACTATTTTCAACGACTGATGCTGGTAAATGACGCCTTGTTATAACAGACTTGAGGAAAAAGTACTTTGCTTCTTTTGAAGTACGATGTTTACCCTTGAGTTCGTATCCTTTACTACTATTGAAATTTGAATAATCAAGCCTTTAATAGTTGCTAAGCTGCCGACAGCTGAAGCCTAATCTTAACCATTTTAGTCGAATAAGTTTAGGTCGCATGGTACTTATTTCCCACTTCAGGGATCATCTAGGTAGCTTCCTGTTGCCTGTGTTTAAAAGTAGGGATTAATCATTTTAAACGGCAGAACACAAATGCCTTGGTTTCCTGTGTCACTATTAAACAATGTACAGAGTAATTGTATACGCGGTAAGGCAATTTATTTTCAGTATCTTGTAACCAAGGCTCTGAGATCCCAATAGTTTTGATCTTCGATTCTCCCGGAAGCTCTTCCAATCTTGTCCCTATAGTGAGTGACGTACGACGGTGGCTTAACGACTTTACGACTCGCTCCCTCGACCACAACTACTCACGCCTCTTTCTCGCGCGCGCTCACACGGGGTAACATTCGCCGCTCATTGGTTCTCTCCCTTACACACGACGGCGGCTCGCTCAGTGCAGCGTTAGGGAACACCGTACTCGTGATGTTTATTGAAAACGCTAGTTGCTTGTTTCATTTCACAATTAAACAGTCTTGTATTATAGGACATAATTACGGTGTTAGAAAGCGTGTACATGAGTAGGACATGTAGGTATCTTGTTACATTGAACGTGGATTGTTTTCTATATCGTGACACTTGCTGGCTATGTAAGCTCGTCTCCATATATTCTGGGATCATTACTAGGAGGGAAAACGTTCTTTGCAGCTCCTCTGGGCTTGCAAAAGTCTCTGTAGATCCAGGCAGTAATATTTACCAGACTTCTTGCATTTGTTGTGCATTTTATACAATTGCTTTTCATACAATCGTTTGATTGTACATCGTATGTTTGTAGGTTGTATATGAAGAATATTATGATTAAAGCTCATTAATTCAGAGAATCATAAATTTCAGTATCGTTCAATTTCTAGATTACACCCAGTATGTTATAATTATATCTCTGACAAGAACGGCTCGCCGTCGTCCGGGTAATGAATACCACGAAAGACACTTTTTCTCGATAGGATTAATATATGATTTACCAATAGTACGAGAGCGAGGTGAGGAAAGACTATTTCTCAAAGTTCCAGTTGCCTGTATTTGCGCCTTAGATATAACGTTAATTTCTAAATCATCCGTTTTCTTTGCTCTTGCAATCTCAACTTTGAATTTAAATTTCTCAGTATTATGGTGCAGTTTATCCTTTGTACCAATGTTTAATCGTCCAATTCACCTGATGAAACTAAAGTGGTTAATGTAAATGCAGTTAATTGAATTGTAAACGTTTTCATCGCTCATATGAATTCCACAACGAAGTAACGAAGTACGTCATTCATAAATCACTCGTTGTATCCAACAATATCTTACTGCTTGCCGTTACCGGTGATGAAAATGGGCAGAGTTGGATGTGGTTTTCGAAGGTTCTTTGACTTTCTCGAAATGTTTCATCTACATTTACACTGAACTCCACATTTTCCCAGATCTTCATAGCCCTCCCTACTGTCATCATCGTAGGATTAAGAAAAAAAGTAAAAGTTAATACCAGCTCATCTTTCTTTGCTCGATATACAGTAAAAGAATTTACAAAAGATTGGATATAGCGTTCGTCTCATTCATTGCATCGTTGAATTCTATGATTATCGTAATTTAGCACCAAAAAGTCAGTGGTGTTACAAGTCCTTTCGTGCCCCAAGCCTTTCGCTCCTTGACTATTCATGCCAGTCATACACCCGGCGTCCTTTTGTACCTGAAGTCACTTCCTACCAAATATATTTCATCCCCAAAATATTAATGGTTGTTTCGTACGCAGAGTATTTCGTACCCTAAGTCCTTTCTTTTCCAAGTCATTAATATCGGTAGAGGAACAAAAAAGTTTGGTATTAAGTCTCAACTACGAATAATATTTGTCTACGGGCCAGCATTAACGGGGAAGTATGTGATATGGAACAATGAAAATGAGTTAGTCAAGGTTAAAAAATGTTAGTGCGAGACAGACACGGTGAGGGATATTAGTGGTTAAGTGATATTGAAAGTTGGTGACGTAAAAGATAGTGACCGTGGGTATCAGATGAGTGAGTTGTATTGAGGGACAAGGAATCTTATGAAAAATTGTGAATAAGTAAATGTGAGGGCAGATGATGTGGATGTAATGGTGGTTAGTGACAGGAATGATCAGGCTGAAGGTGAGCAGAAGTATACAGCTGTGAAACTGTGCGGTGGGACGTGGTGCTGGTTTTGGAAAGTGTTGGGTGGTGGTGAGGGACGACGCACCGGTTGTATGGCACACAGCAGTGGTGTGAGGAACCGTGCTAGCGAGAACCCCACGTGATAAGGAACTGTCATGACATTAACTGTACAGGGCAGCCGCCGGACTAGTACCACATACCACACAACTCGGTCCTCCTCCCACAATTTATCTTCCTCTTCCTGCTGTCCATAATCCTTTTCCTCCTCCTTTTTTTCCTTGCATTCACCATGAATTGATGCATTGTCCTTTTTTTTCAGAAAATATTGATATGCGATACCCGATGACCACTTGCCATTTAACACTAGACATTAGTTGCTTGTACTTTACTCCATCCTCTGATCGTTAAACCGTTTGATCCAAAGCTTTGCCTTGTTTCTTTAAATTTTGACACCCTCGTTCCGTTTTACAAGTGATCATTGTGAACAACATGAATGAGAAGGCGCGGCGTTCTTGATTATTTTTTACCAAAGATGAGGAAAACTATACACGTCATTTTAAAGTAATGACAAATCGCATCAGTTTACTTGATATATTAGAATAGAAAGTGTAATCAGCAAAGTTATTATAGCAGCGATGTTCGTAGTCCATACCCTACTTTGATGTCGAATGAAATACGTTTAAATTTGTACTATCATTTGAAACAATGATTTGTGAGTTACCTATACTGATTAATGAATGTGTACGAAGCATTACGAAATTCTTCATAAACTAATAAAAAAAAGTAACGAAACCTTTGGTAATTCGCCGCAATGAATACATGAATAATTATCAATTCGACAGTCCTCTGTTACTTTTCAAATAGATGTATTATCGAATGATAAATCTTTACTAGGATCAGATAAGGCTAAAAAAAAAAAAAAAAAGGAAAACTAAAATGAAAAAGAAAGGAATATGCTAATTTAGGAGAGGATAAGTTTATAAATTCATCGTGGCGTACCTCATTAATCTACTTTCTACCCCAGCTGTGGCAAATTAGCAAACTGATGAAGAATGCTTAATTAAGTTCGGTCTAGTGGAGAGCTAATCGTGTGTGTGTGTGTAGACTTACTTTACTCCACTCTCTTGTGCTACTTCGAAAAACACAAATATATGTTCGTATGTAAGTAGATCTGCATGACGATTCAATATTTGTAACTTCTTTTATTAAGTATTAACGTAATCTCATTCACGCTGACGATGACTACAGTAGACAGATGCAGTATATAGTCTGTTTTAAATATCATAGGCGCAATGACAACAGGAGCTCAGGAAATGGATATCCCTCAACATTCTGACCTTCATTCATATTCTCAGACGCGCTTAGAATCCTCTCTAGTTGTGTCAGCCGTGAACTTCTCGGTTTTTGATAAATCTGAACAAAGAAATTCAAAGAGAAAAAAAAACAACCAAGGTTGTCATTATATACTGGTGTTTCTCCCTGATAACACTGCGTTCCCAGTAACATTTGCGGATTCATAACTAGTAAAACGAGTGAGATGAGCTGTTTTTTTTTATGTAAAAGAACATATTTGTATTCATAAACTGCCACTGGAAATTTATACCGTAATAAAAAGGAATGAAATGATACAGTACTGTGGTTTGCTGCGCTGTGTAGTAGTCAAAATTTGTACTTTTGTGAGCTGTTATCGAATCTCGTAACACTTGGAAGCGGTACTCGATCAAGATTCAACATCCAACTTCAACTTTTAAAGATAATTTATAGCCACAGCGTCTTTCTCGGGGGATTGTGCACAGCGTGGTGTGAGGCAAGTATCTGTGAATACTTCATCAACCCAGATAACGCTGAAGGCTCGCTAACGAAGAAATTCAACAGTTCTGTTATGCTAGATTCATATACTACAGAACTGGTCTGAAAGGGCTTCAGTCTTTGCATCTGAGCCATTCGTTTCCTTTGCACTTAACTTTTATTAACTACTGTGAATGTACATCTTCCCATACATCCTCTCTGTAGCCAGGAATTTCTATTCTGTTCGTGTTAACCTCACTATATTGGTGGAAACACTGTGCGAATTCCTCCCCATCCTCTTCCCTAATGTCGGCCAAGCGTCTTGTTTTGGGGATTAAACGCTTGAGCTAACGGTAAAGTCTTGTGTTATTCTTTAAACCTGTTTAATTGGGGGAATCTTGTGCACGCCCATGCGTCCTTGTGTGCTTTTGTGTGTGTTAACTTTGATGTGTGTATATGCACCACCCTTGGATGCGTATGTGTGTGTTTAAATCTATGTATGTGTGTTCATTTCTCAGGCTAATTTCCGACCGAGATGCTGATACGAGTAACAGGATCAGATTTGTCTATTTGTGGTTTTTGATGAATGAGTAATTAGCAATATTGTCGATTCCAATTTTAGTATAGATATTGCTTGAAGGTTTGGTAAGACCGGTGATCAAAAAGTGGGTCTCCTTAACCAAAATCGTAGGTCGTGTCATCATCATAACTAGGCTCAGATTTGGACGTATCTCACCCATAGCGACTCTGAAGTCAAGTGGTGAAGACAGGTTCCCTATTGTCACACCTGTCAATCTAATTTGACAATAAACATTTAAATGGAATGTGTTCTTTTTGATCGAGAGCAGAGAGCAAATTAATTACATGGCAGGTCCATGAATAAATTGCTCGGTGACAACTGTCATATTAACAGGTAAATGGAATTTTTAAAGCAAATTATAAATTTTAACTATTTTGTTTATTCATATTTTATACACGTGTATGTGTATATATGCATAAATGTGTGTGTTTGTAATATGTATATATTTTTGTTTTATATTTTCTTTAAATGAATTTCTAAGAATATTTCAATCTGTATTAAGAGCGCTCAGTAGTCTTATAGTCTCCAGTGCTTGGTTTATAATCCCAAATTCTGTAATCCAATCCAGTCTCTTCGCATACCACCCCAGTCCAAACATCTCACATCTGCCACCTTATCATCAAATACATACAATTGTCCTTCAATATAGGCACTCCATCTTTTCCTCACTTCATCACTACTTGTTGCAACTTTCCCTTTTGCCACCTTCATCGATATTCCTATCTGTTCTCCTGTTTTTCTTCCTGTTATAAAACCCCTTCAAAAACATCATCTTATCCTCCCTAAAGTTTGCTAACACTCGCTCACCCCACCTTTCATTTGCCCTCTTTGTCAACTTCTCCACCTTCCTCTCGATCTCCTGCCACTTTCTCTTTTA
>JAUUDY010193652.1:0-12919 GCA_032361765.1 Panulirus inflatus
CCTGATGTTTTCTATGAAAAAACAAAAAAATACACTGCACGATTATTTCAATTACAGCCTAAACAACATTTTACTGTGATTCTATTTCTAAAAAAATACTGCAGTGACATTTAGAGGCCAAAATGCATTTGAACATCCAAAGAGAATCTTAGACTCAGAAAAAACTTTCATTCATGTGTCACCTACATAATAAAAGACTGTAAAAAAATCTATGAAGCACAAATTTTACCATACACAAAATGGTCACACAGTTACAGAATTGATATGACTGGTACAAAATAATGGATAGGTGGATAGATGAACATACAAATGAATGAAGGGACAAACACACTTATTGATGAATGAATACAACATATCTGACTACAGCAGGACAGCCATAACTCTACTGATGTGGTCCCAACAAGAATTATCAAAGCCACAACACAACTGAGTCTCCATGTTCATTCCCTTATAATTATCATAAACCACTACGTTTCTACTAAATTAGCTTTACTAACAGGAGAAATAGGTTTTGGTCGTGTTCTACCAATCTGCATGGGTGTAGAGGGTGTTGATGATGGTTTGCTCTTGAGGATGTCAAGCAACTGTATCACCTGCTCACTATAGTATTCACGTTCCCTCTCTGCCTGTCTCTTCTCTCCTTGGGTCTGAAAAATACGGATTTCAGCTGATGAGCAGTCATACTGGAATTCGATGGTACACTTAAAAAGACACCTTCATATGCATTTGAAAGTAAGTGAAGATGTGTAGAAAAAAGATCTTGAAGATTGAAAGACTCATCTGACCATCCATGGAAAGGGGTGATGATTAACTGTTTTCCACTTCTGTCCAAACTGCACTGGACAGACAAGAAGTATTATCTACAAAAGTAAACAACAGGAATCACTCACTTTTGGCCAAAACCCTTGTCCATCAATCATGATAAAAAAAAAAAAAAAATCACCCTTCCTTCCAATACCCTCAAAGACCAACTATCAGTAATTCAAGTGTCATGAACAGTTCACAATCTGTCAAAGAAGTCAGAATGGAGTCAAAACTTTATATGGGTAGTACAAGATAATCAGTGGAAAATTTTACTGCAGCCACATTGCTGTACGTGAGTCTGGCTAACTTAGTTCCAACAAGCCACATGCTCCATGCTCTAAGCAATGCAGTACCAAGATTTGAGTGTAATTGTAAATGGTACAAGATGCCTCTGAAGGCATCACTTCACTTTTATAACCAGTAAATGCAATAAAGAAAGATGGTTAAAGCATGTGTTTATTGGATGGGTACATATAAATAGGAATCAAATGTTTGGAAAAGGACAACACATGTCTTCATCTTATAAAAGTTACGGAAGAGTCAAATATAAAGAGTGGTATGAAGCAATGAAATGTCATAAGTTAAAAAAATGAGAAGCACTTGCTAAAAAAATTATATTATCTACCTGATTGAACTGTTCACTGAAGTAATTTCTTTCCTGTTGCATTTGTTTGAGTTGGGCTTGTAGTTTTGCCAAATCATCACCCATGTATGACCTGGCCTGTTCTACCAACTGTTTCTCCCGTGTCAGCTGCAAATTAATCTATGATCATCATCTCCTTCTTAATCATACATTCCATTCATTGTCGCTGTCTCCCGCGTTGTAATTAGGAAAAAATCATATTTACCTTAACTTAGTTTTCCACTTATTTCAGTGATCTTTGGTGTTTTATGTAAATCCCCTTTCCATCTTTTCCTAAATTAAGCCCATTTGGGAAACAATAGAAAATTGGTGGTAATTATGTCTTTACAACAGTATTCCACCCTCTGATTGTGACAGCATCACTAGTGGGGGGGTATTCTAAGTCTTTTTCTTAATTGCTTTAATGTATATAATCAAGACACGATGCATCTTGAAGATATTTTTGGAAAAGTACCAAAGTGTAAAAGGTCCAACATAAGCTACATTTAAATCTTTAGGACAAGGAACACACAGTACAGGAAGGAAAGCAAAAAAGCTCGAGAGAGAAAAACTAAAGGGAAACAAAATACCTCGCCACTCTGGTCCTTGTAGAAGTCTCTCTCTTGCTCCATGTTAGCTTTCTGGTCCTGAACTTTAAACATCTCCTCCTTGTAGTAGTCCCGTTCTTGCTCCATTTCAGCCTTCTCTCCCTGAACTTTTATCATCTCCTTCTTATAGAAGTCTCGCTCCTGTTCCAGCTCCTTGTTCTGCCCGATCAATTTCTCTGTCTCTGATAGGTAGAAGGCTTTTCCTTGTTCAGCAGTGCTTTTTTCCTCCTTTAATTCACTAATACTCCTGTTTAAAGCATCTTTTTGTGCTTTCAGCTCACTAATAGCTGTACGCAATGCATCCCCATCCACTGACAAACGAAGTTTATCTGTTTCTGCTTCTTGTACTATATTGAAGAAAGATTTTTTACATTCAGATATAAAATGAAGTTGAAAAAATTACGTCAAGCAAACTAAAACTATCAGTGATTGTGAACTAATCATGTCATCTTGTCTATCAGTTAAGTATTCAGCAATATATCAAATTCCTGAAATTAGTCCTTGATGAATCTTACTACTTTTAAGGTATCAGCTTAGCCAAAACAAATTCTGCTTCCTAACAACTTTAAGAACTCACATGAGACTGTTAAGTGATTGATTTTATCCACCAATGTTTTCTTCTCCTCTTGCCCTTTTCGTAAGAGATCTTCCATCCGCTTGTTTTCATCCATCATTGGGACCCGCTCTGTTACCAGCCGTGTGTGGTCATGGGTTAATTTCGAGTAATCATGACGGACATGGACCAGTTCTTTATACAGCCTGTCCCGTTCATCACGCATCATGTGATATAAGCGATGCTGCTCTGCCAAATCTGATTCACAACCAGCAAGTTTCGTCTGATGAAGATAAAAAATATATTACCTAAATATGGGGTCATGAAGGAAACTAATCAAGTTATGAGAGTCTTGAGGCATAACAATTCAACAGAAAGGCTATAATCTCTTTTCAATAAAAAGAATGACTTCTGAACCCTGTTGCAAGTGGGTCGGTTAGTTATGGCCATGAAAAGCAAATGTACCATTCAAGGTATCATCCCCAAACAAGGATCACCATGCAACATATATGCTAGCAATGAAGCATGAAAGCTAGGTCCACTAGCATCCAACCTACTCTGGGTGGATGGCATTGGTGCAGAAATAGTTGCTGCTTTATTTGCCAATGCATATAACCTAATATAAATTTTTCAGGAAATTTTTCCAGTAAATCATGCTAAAATCATCTTGTCTCTATTGCTTCAGCTAAAATTATAAAAAAACTGCATTTTAAACGTAAAGCATCATGACCTTACTCTTGTGCGTTCTAATCTCTGCGTGAGAGTTTCTGCAGTGTTGATAACATCTTCCTCCAACAGCCGATTGGTGTTTTCTACATCATGAAGTTCTTTTGTTAGGTCTGTGTTCACATCTGCCAATTCAACTGCTCGGTTCATTGCTTCATGAGTGTCCCCAAGAATGTCTACAAAAACAGAAGTAATATCACCAATTAGAACATGTCATTTTACTAAAAATTTATTTCTTTGGTGGTAGAAAAACCATGTTCTTGAAAACTATCAATCAATCTAAATATCTGACACTTGTTCCCTTTGGGAGCTCCCTTAATGGAGTGGCCATAGCAAAAGAGTCTCCATAAATACTGAACTATGATGCTGCTTCTTAGCCTTTAGCGCCTCACTCTTAACAGGCTGCTGGCAGAGGGTAACTCTAGTTCAGTGTTCTTGAGAATTTCTCCCAATTAAGCTTCAAAAAATATGTCTTTTTAAACATCATAACAAAATTACTTCAGAAACTTACTCTTTAGTTTACTCTCAAGCTGGATATTCGTTTTGGTAAGCATGTCATTGTGCAACTGTAGTTGGTGTAGGTGTGCGTGTGCTGCATGCAACCGATTGTCTTCCATCACTGCAGCTACAGACCGTCCCCCCTCCAACAGTCCCTGAAGCCTACCAATCTCTGCTTCCCGATTGGCAATCTGAGGAGGAGATTTGATTAAAATTACTTAACGTTATCAAAGAATATCATGTCTAAGGTATAAAGATTTCTTTCTGTGCCTAAAGAATTTGCAGTGTGCTGACCTGTGTTTGAATTATCTAATGACAATAGGGGCAAAGGGTTTAATTCTCAAAATGGGACTGAAATAAAGATTTGGTCACACAAAAAGATATAGCAAAGTCATGTCCATAATGAAAATCAATTTTGAAGAAATGGATAATGCTACATTGTACTCTACTTCTGTATGCTCCACTTTTGTTGGATGCCTGCATAAAAGGTCGATAAATTATATTCCGTAACACTGGATATGCGGGAGTTTGCAATCTTTGAGGAATCTAAGATTCCAAAAAAGATAACCAAGTAGAATTGTCAGACAAACACAAATAAGCAGTTTTTTCTCCCTGCAATGAAAAGCAATTCATGAAAAACCTTTAGATCTATAAAGACAAAATACACAGCTTGAAGACAAACATGACAACATTAATCTAATGTTAGAAAAAAAGTACAGATCGCTGTATGAGATCTTAAAGGTGCATAAAACCAGAAAAGTAAAAGTGACCATTAGCTGTTAAATAATGTCAGGCAAAATTAAAAACATGAACCGGTGGTATATGATTACATGGTGTTCAAAGTTTCATGCATCTGAAAAAAATGCATATGCTGAAATACGTGGAGGTACTACATGATACTCATGGTGATAATATGATGTGACTTATGATGAAAAAATATGAGCACCTAGGTCTGACAGGGATTGAGGCTAAGTCAGCCTGTGGTGAAAATCTCATTCCTTGCTGACCGATCAATCAATTGGTGTCGTGAAAAATCCATCCCCTCATTGGGTAACGACACAATATGTATCATTGAAAAATGGTTTTAATATTTCTTGGTTAAGTTAAGGATGGAAAGCCAGTTTTGGGAGGCTTCTCCCTACTCACTCACACTGAGTGGGGATGTGAATGAGTGTGGAGTAGCCTACATATCAGGATCTTGCAGTTGTCAAATTCTGAATGAAATGATATCCATCATCAGCCGGAGAATTTGACACAATTCAAGTTCTTCTGATAAATGGGAGTGGAACATGGACATAAAACAGAAGAATGAGCAACACAGTACAAATAAATGAGATGGTATTACTAAGTTTAAGTAGAAGACTCCCTTGTTCACGAACTCTCTCTCTCTCTCTGTCTCTCTCTCCAAACTAGCAGTACCATGGGCAAAATAAGTAATATTACAAGCAAAACTCTGCCATCTATCTCTATCTATATCTCTAATGACCTATCTATCTGTATGAATGTTAACTGAGAAATATTCCAAAAGAGAGCAGTAGACGCTGCACTAGAGCTGCCCTCTGCCATTGACCTATTTAGGATGAGGTCCTAAAGGCTAAACAGCGGCACTGGAGTTCACCAGTTATGGGGACTCTTTTACTGTGACCACCTGCTTCAGGGAGTTCCCAGAGAGAATGGACATCAGAGAGATACATAAACAGATAGATAGATAGAAAGGTATCATGAATGGAATACGAATGGAGAGTCAGAATCTCCTCCCACTTCAAACCCAGTTAATTTCAAGTACACATATACACATCTCTGTTCTAAGAAAGTCAATAGTTAACTAAAATTACTAATGCTGACCATTTCCTAAATCACAAAACAGGCACTGTAAATTTCTGAACTTTACAAACCTGCTGCTTTAGGGTCGAACAATGATTTTCATTCTCCTTGGCATAGCGCTGGCTACGCTCCACCTCCTGCTGCAGGTCCAACAACTTCTGGTCTGTCATCCTCAGCAAGTCAGCCAAGTAGGCATCATTGTTGTTGTTGGGTTGGCTCTGACCTGCACCAGCACACCCACACCTATGGAGACAGTATAAAGCAATCTGTATCTTCCCGTACTCGGCACACCTTTTCTGGCAAAGCGACAAAACAAATCGAGTAGAATCTCCTCTACACATCACAAGCTTGGCATGAAACCACTAATCAATGTAAGCTATCATTTGGTAACTCAATAACTAGCCAAGTAATCAACACAACTTACATTTACAATTACACCTGATAGACTAAATAATAAACAAAGAAGAAAAGGATACGAATTATGAGAGCCTTTGCAGAAGTTGTAATGAATATATGGTGTGGGAGGAAAGCTACAAAAGTAGTTTTTAATCAAGAAAGTAAGCTGTGTGTGTGTGTGTGTGTGTGCATGTGAGTACGATGAGAGGAGGGTGCATGGTTTCAGGTGAAGGAGGATATGTGGAAGAGGTGTGTGATGACATCAAGGTTGTTCAATCTATTTATGGATGGGGTGGTACAAAAGGACAATGCAAAGGTCTTAGATAGAGGGGTAGATCTGCAGCCCGTTGGGGGTAAGGGATGTTGGGAGGTGCGTCAACTGGTAAATGTTTACTAATGACACAGTTCTGGTGGCAGATTCAGGTGAAAACCTGCGGCAGCAGGTTTCTGAGCTTGGTAGAGTGTGTAAAAAGAAGAGTCAGGAAATAATGTGAATAAAAGTAAGGTTTTTAACTTCAGAAGTGGAGAGACAGGTTGGCTGGTGTGTGAGGTTGACTGGAGAGATCTTGGAGAAAGTGGAATGTTTTAGATACCTAGGACTGGATATGGCAGCAGATTGGACCACAGGAGCTAAAGTAAGCCATAAGGTGGGTGAGGGGACTAAAGTCCTGGGGGCACTGAGGAGTGAGAGAAAGGACAGGTCACTGTCTCACGGAAAAGGTAGGTACGTCAGGCTGTACTGAAGTCCTGACAGTGCTGCCTGCATGTGAAGTATGGGCCCTAGATCAAATACTGTGGAAGAGGATGGATGTGGAAAATGATTTATTTGAGGACAGTGTGTGGCGTTTGAAATGCTGAGTGAATGAGAAATGATAAGGGAAAATACAGGTGTGGTAGCAAGAAAAATATGTATGAGAAAGCTTGAAGAGGGTGTGCTATAAGGTTTTGGACATATGAAAAGGAGAGGCTGACTAAGAGAGTCTGCATATTGTGAGAGGAGTGAACAAGAAGGGGGTCAATGAGGAGAGGCTGACTAAGAGAGTCTGCATGTTGTAAGACGAGTGAACAAGGAGAAGGGGGTCACTGAGGAGGAAGTGAAAGGATGGAATGAAAAATAGTTTAAATACTTTAAGTGACTGGGGTCTGAACATTCATTATAGTATGCAGCATGCATGGGACAGAGAAAAACGGTGCAATGTGGTATACATGGGATGACATGTTGTTAGGATCTTTTAAAAATTAAGTAAGGGAAGAGTCAGAAAAGAAAAATGAAAACACCTAACACACAAAAAAATGAGGGATCACGGAGAAACCAGGGAACATAACTCATAACAACATGAAGTCAGGAAGACTAATCATAAAGTGAGATGAACTGTAAGTAGGATATACCAACACAGATACATTAGCAGTAAGTGAAAGAGAACTGGAATTTAAAGACTGTATTGAGGAAGTCAGTCCAGATGTTACAGGAATATTTAAGACAAATCAAGGAAGTATACACACATTTAGTTTTTCTAACAGAACACACGAATAGGATGGAAAGAGAAGACAGAAGAGAGGGAGACAAAAAATAAGTCAAGAACGAAATCACGAGAGACTTTAAGACAGAAGAACCCAAGATGAATATAGACGGGAGAAGATGGGAGTAGGAGAGCAAATAAACACGAGCAAAAGTGAGAATAAGGGGGAGAGGAGCATAAAGAAAAAAAGGAAAAGGGTAAATGGAACAAAGAGCAAGAGGAGATTAAAGACAGGATAAGCAGGAGGAGGAGGAGGAGGAAGGAAAAAAGCGAGATGCTTGAGGTGACTGAGTGGAGAAATTCCATGTTATTACGGTCTAATGTTTGGTGTTATCACGCAGTGTACCAGCGTATGTTGTTGATGGAAGCGCGTCATGTTATACGATGGTAATCAATGGATGGGGAATTATCATGAGCGCGCATGTACGATTAATGGAGGGAACTGGAAGTGGACGGGTAGTACTAACTAGACCATGCTATATTCGGCAGGCCACTGAGTCACATGATTACATGGTGGTCTCTGGCAACTCAAGGGTGGGCCGATGTGATATTTGTTTCTTTCCTTACACCGCGAAGCTTTGGAACTCTTGACCCTACCTCTGTCCAACCTCTTTTACAAAGACCGGATTTTGCACCTTTTCGACAACTCTTACATATCTTGTCTCCTTAACCCATTCTCTTACCATCATAACATCTACCGTGTCCACATAACATCAGTCGATACTCAACAAGGATTTCGCTCGTGACTGGAGTCTCTGTCATAAGGAAATACGATTATGACTAATGAGTATAATCAGTTGGTAAGAATATCTAATGAGAGAGGATCATCAACATATGAGTAAAAAATGGGTCCACTAATGCACGGCCTAGTGTTGCCAATTGTTCAGGCGTCATCATTGATTACTGTTGTAAGTGGGAACATCATAATCACAAGGATAGATTCGCTTTAGTAGTGTATAAAGTGTTGTAAAGTATGATAAACAAGTAGACTGTATAGACAGGTTGGTTTTATGTAAGTGGTGGATGTGGTGATGTGGTAGATGGATGATGATTGATGAATGATACCAATGGATGAGTGTTGATGGCTTATCAGTGATGTGTGTGTGTGTGTGTGTGTGTGTGTGTGTGTGTGTGTGTGTGTGTGTGAGTGTGTGTGTGTGTGATGCTTTCAAACAGTGTTGTTATTTATGGATTGTAAACTTTTCGATAGCTGTCCGATATCATATGATACAACCTATCAACCTTATGAATGGATTAGTGTTGTAAGACGATTACCATCATGACTAGCCGAGTTCTGTTGATAATTGGATGTTAGGATTATATAATGAAATTGGATGAATGCTAAGAATAGGATAACATCCATTGGATGACTGGTATCAGTGGGAAATTATACCGTTAGAGGGAGAGGGTATTAGACATCCATATGGTTACGAGGATCTTGTTAAGGCAGACAATACAAAAACCAAGAGAGGGAAACAAGTGAATAAGGTAAATCCAGTGAGACGCGTAAGTCTTGATGAGTGGTTGGATAGTCATTGACGAGGCTATGAACTACCTATTTGCAGTAATTGATTGCTATCACAGTTGGTTGTTTACCTGGGCTTTCGACCCATCGGCTGCCAGGGTCATTAAGGCTGTCAACGTCATGATATAACCATCAGTCGAAAAAACTGAACACCTTTTTCAGGTGTTCAAGATTGTTCGAATGCCATACGCCCTTTCATCGTACGTGTGACCCTTAGATGCAACCAATAAGGTATCATTTACGGTATGAGGAAACAGCCTTTCCAGAAATTCTGATGTAATTGAGCACATTTCTTTTTATAGTGACCGACATGGCTCAGGCAAAACTTGTCACGATAAAGTGTGTCTCGAATGAAAAAAAAAAAGAAAAAGAAAGTAAAAATTAACCAGGGCTCCAAGGGAATAAGGAGGCATCATAACGGTCAGTCCTCGAGTGGTCGGTCTCGACATAGAAACTGTGGGAGGCAGCAGACAAACACGTTCCACTGCTCCAAACCTTAAGTCATGAGGCTACGTACAAGCAACTCACAAGAACAATGACCAAAATAACATATTATTATCTTTTCCTTCGACGTCCTTTTCTTTTTTCTTTTTTAAGAAATTTGGAGCATCGTGAACCTCAACAAACTAAGAGCAACTTCATTTTTGTTCTGAAGATTTCGTAAGCTTCGCCTGCGTTCTTAACCATGATTCCCTGTGGTGCTTCTAATCTCAACCATCTAGTCACTAAAGTAGTGAGTGTACGGAAATATATACAAGAAAAAAAGATCACTTGAATTTTTTCCGTTTTCACTCTTTATTATCACTCTTTTATCCCGACGATTGGAAATTATATAGCATTTGCGAAAAGAAATTGGAGTGAAATAGCTAAGGAAGGCTGGTAAAATATGAAAGAAAATGTAAGCTTAGAGAAGATAATTTTTTTTCTCTCGTTTTCTTCCCCGGTTCATTAAGAGTTTATTTAAGTATTTCTTAAATTTCAGAAAAGGATTCAGCGGGGGAAAATATATATATATGCTGGAGACCGAGAGAAAATATTATCAAAAGCAAAACCTCAGAAAAGACATCGTTTAGGAAAGTGAATTCAAGATCTTAAAAGCAGAGAAAAAAAAAATATAATTACAGTAGTCAGTCGTTGGCGGACCAAATTAGCACGTCTGATATTTACTGTGGGTATAAATTCTCCTTCCTTATTACGCGCAAAATTCTAATAGCGCACTCAGCGTAAACTATTGACTATGAAACATGGTTAGTCTATTAGGTTTATAGTCCCGATCTGGCTGGCCAATTACATATAATCAGGGTGTTAGAGGAGGCCGGTGTAAGCAGTGATCTAGTATATAGTGTCTCGGGGGGGAAAAATCGACTATTTATGGTGTCTAGTGTATATATTACAGGGGATGATTGTGTAGTGGTGGGGTGGGTATGTATACGAAGGTGATTCACTTGATGTGTAATGTGTAAGGAGGCGGCCGTGTTTGGGTAGATGATTGTGTTGGTGTTGCTGTGTTTTTTTCGGGGAGATGATTGTGATGGTGGGTATTTTCACCGAGATTATTGTTTTCGTGTCTGGTGTGTGTTGAGGGAGATTACTGTGATGGGGGTGTATGTTTAGAGAGTTGATTGTAATGGTGTTTGTGTTGAATATGTTCAGGGAGATTCTCTTTGTTGTGTGGTCGATATATATTTAGGGAGATTATTGTGTCGTTGTCTGCTGTAATGTTTAGGGAGCTGTTTATGATAATTGTTTGGTGTGATTGTTCAGGGAGATGATTGTATTGGTGTCTAGTAAGAGTATCTAGGGAGGTAAGGCTGGGTTTAATTTTGATGTGGGTATTTAGAGAGTGTGTTCACCTCACGTGAGTATGGACAGGGTAATGTGCGTGTCTCTTTTTAAAGATATGATCATAATATCGGCTGCAGATGGTGTACTGGTGTCTATTAAAAGTTCGTTTGGTGCACATAATTCAGGATACGTCTGTGATGGTTTCCTGGCCTTCGTGGTCGATTTACAAGTTACGGATGATGGCTCTGTTGATATCTGGTGTCCTCAGTGCGTTACATAAATATCACTGGTCCTGGCAACACGATGCGTATGGGTAGAGATATTGTTCTGGTGGTATATATGGAGTACATGGGAAGAATAGATAACAGAAGACCTGATCGCCCATGACGGGATTATCGGTAAAGTGACCTAAGAATAAACAGTCGTAGAAACAGGACAGGGAAACAGAAGACGCTTGGTGAAGAGGGTTGGGTGGGAAAGCTTCTTGATACTTACAAGTTTGGGCTTAGGTAAAGGTATACTGGGCTTCTTGGCACAAGTTTAGGCTTCTGGTAAAATTAACGAAGCTTCTTGGCACAAGTGTGGGCTTCTGGTAAAGATGAACGAGACTTCGTACAATCCTGGGCCCTCACGTAAACGAAGCTTCTTTGAACAAGATTGAGTTCCAAGTAAAGGTAAACGAGGCGGCCATCTTTGATTCTGATTTCCTTTTTTGTGGGGAGGGGGGTGAGGGGAAGTATTATTTCTTCCCTCTCCCCAGGGATAAGTAGACGTATATTTCTTTACTTGTAATTACACCAGGACCAATTTACATGAACGACTCCTGGTGTTACCCAGAACCTTTCATAAAAGTCCCCGGAACTCATGCCTGCGCTACTTTCAGTAGCGGGCAAATGTAAACTCCTTTGGATTCAGATCATTCACAAGACCGTACTCCCAGTGATACAGCCTCGCCAGAAGCGACTTTTCACTCGCTGTGTAACCTCGAACCCACGAAGTTTGGATATATATATATTCATGTATTTATCTATTTATCTATCTATCTATTTTATACGAACGGTTTCATTATATTATATTATTTAAGCGAAAGACTAAAATTCTCAGGTGAGTTGGCTATGCGCGTTTTATTTAAACGTTTGATTGAAAATTTATATTGGAAATAGCAGTCCCAGTGATATGTTTTGAGCTATTTCCTCGTGATTACCTTGGGAATTTAAATGACTTTTCTGGGAGTTTTTACAATAAAAGGCTAAATGCTATGATGATGGCATAGGAACAAAAATCATTTTCTCTCATCGGAGAAGAGAGGGAAAAAAGTCCATATTTTTTTCTTCCTGAAGAAGAAAATTATTTAGAACTGAATTTTCTTTATATTTTTTTGTGCAAAAAGCGTTGATATTATCATTTTTCTATTTCATCTTTTAAGACGAACAAGACCAGAAGCAAAGTTTTTGAATTAGATAAGAATATATGTGATGGTGTCCTTCAAAAAGACGATATATTTCAAGATGATATGTGACTATATCTTTCAAAAGAGTATGTGATTATATATATATTTCAAGAGTGTATGTGATCATATATTTCTAGATGATATGTGATTAGATATCAAGAGACTATGTGATTATGTATTACAAGATATGTGATTATATACTTTAGGAAGGTATGTGATGATATATTTCAAAAGGATATGTAATGATATACTTTAGAAGGGTATGTGATGGTATACTTCAAGAAGATATGTGATGATGAACTTCATGAGGATATGTGATGATATATCTTAAGAGCGTATGTGATGATATACTTTAATAGGGTATATGATGGCATATTTTCTTCTTCCGAGACATGTGAGAAGATGCGTGAAAAATCGGTTCATCATTTTTCAATGTAACAAGGAAGAAGAAGAACCTCAAACTACTTGATTTTTACCGAAAAAAAAGGTACGTCAAAATATGTATATTTCTTTCCCCATCTGAGATAAGAAAGGAGGTACGTCAATGTATCTCCTATTTCATATTTTTCTTGATACGAGGTGGATGATAGGGAGGAGGAGGAGGAGGA
>JAUUDY010193871.1:1337-12915 GCA_032361765.1 Panulirus inflatus
CAGGTCATGCGCGTCGGTACACACACTGGACTCTGGTTCATGATGGATGCACCGCGCTACCTATCAATAAAGAGAAACAGAAAATCATTAAAAGAGATCACAGTTTTAAGAACTGAAAGTAAAAGAGAAAATAGAAAAAGAGTAATAGGCAAGGTTGCCATGAAAAAGAATAGCATTCACAGTTTTTGCTCTACTGTCAATTTGCATAGCTCAAATTTTAATGTATTCTGGTCATCCCTATCTGTGCATACCAATGACACATAACACTTGAACAATAAAGCAATCATCCTTTCCATCCTCAACGAAATCTGACACAATTCTGCCAGTCACACACAAGATTTCTTGCAATCGCAGCTGTGTATATTTGTATCATTTTCTGATATAATCAAACCCATTACAAAGACTGAGTATCATGGCCACAGGTCAATTTAGACGTTCTGGAGCAACGATAACAAAGTAGATATAAGGTAAGAAAAAGCCCGAATTGCAATAAACTTTATAACGTCACCAGAATTTTCCTATTAAGTGGTGCCCCCTAGATTATGAACGTGACAGCTGTATTGACTGCGTTACCCTGAGCTGCAAAATATCTAAGTCTTATGTGAACAAGCCAGTTCCATCTTCTATGACGTGTTTACTACCCCTCACATGGACAGTTTTAACATAATGTGTGTGTGTGTGTGTGTGTGTGTGTGTGTGTGTGTGTGTGTGTTCATGATACCACACTGACGAGAAAGAAATGACTGATGTTATGTTTCATATTGGCACACCTCCTGGAGACCAGTTACTCTATTGACTCCCCGTCGGGGTCAATCAAACAGACATAGTGACGCACAGACATGGTGACGTACAGACATAGTGACATACAGACATGGTGACGTACAGACATAGTTACGCACAGACATGGTGACGTAAAGACATGGTGACGCACAGACATCCTAACACAGGGATATATTTACATAAAGACATGCTAATGTAGAGACATGTTAACATGCACACATTCTAATGTGCACTCATGTTAGAATATAGACATTCTGTCCTACGGACATACCGACGTAGACAGATATGATAAATAAAGGAAGGGAAGTGAACACATGCGGAAAGGTAGAATAAGCATAGACAGAAATATCAAGCATAGTAAAAGCGTTAGAAGAGAGAGAGGAGAAAACATAACCAATGAAAACATGAAACTACAGGACACTGAGGTAAGCAAGGAAGGTAAACTGAGTCATACAAACAAACATAAACAAAGAACCACACGAACAAAGACATATACGTTGACAAAGAACTCAGGTAAATACACAGGCATAAATTGATTATAATTATAAAAGTGATTTCCATTTCTGCTTTGTCTTTGTTGATCTTTCTCATTATTTTGTGGTGCCAGTAAATAAACATAATACCTGCCCGACTGCTGCCGGATACATGAGTCGGGAACATTTCCGCAGCCTGGGATGTGTCGGCCTGCTCGTCGGAGTCCCCGACCTCAGGGAGTTCCCCTCCGGAACAACTGCCGGTCCGCCACTCACAACACCTTTTAACGCCCTTTTATCCCTCCGCCCTTATCCGCTGCTGCTAAATTTGCATTGTTGGTCTTAATGAAATAATGAAAGACATGCTGAACCATTTATCATCCAGTTAATCACCTTCTGTCCTGGCTGTTATCTAATCATTATACGTAGTATGTCAGGCACGGCATTAAGTCACAGGTACAGTCACTACCAGTCAGGGTCACTAGGCAAGTGGTCACCACCTATAGTTCACCAGGTCATGATGGAACATGTATATAACCCTCAACACATGCTCAATGGAAATGATAAACAGTTTTTCGAACTTTCATTTTGATCATATGAGTACACTGGAAAAGTTCCTGTACTGGGGGCATCTAGTACGAGTGTGCCTTGTTCCAGTGTGGGAAGTGTTCAGCTTCATAATGGTTTTGCCAGTGGTGAAGCTCTGGGAGCGAGTTAGGAGAGTACACGGTGTGATGACAAGGGGACGTGAGGAGAGGACCCGTCAGGCGTGGCAAGAACCACAAGTATTAAAGAGGATCAATTTTTCTGTTCCTTAATTTTTGCAACTTTAGTTGTTACATGATTATTACAATTAAAGATAAAAGCCCATTGTCTATTGTAATTATATCATGAGACAAGTGTTCTGACCCTGAGCATCTGACTGGTGAAAGTTCTTTACGGTCCATCACAGTGTGGCAGCAGCCTTCCTGTTCCCCGCCACTCAGGAGCAGTTAAAACAACAACTATCTGCAAAGAAAATTACAATCTTAAATGTAATTATCATAGTGATAAAATGATAAAATCAAGTAAAAAAAAGAGTAATGACTTTTTCATACACTCCTGCTTTCTTTTTGGGAGCCTCTGCGCTTATTGCTCAAAAATGATAAGAACACCGAAATTCTCCATCACGAATGTCGTTTATAAACTGTGTTCAGAATGCGTTCGTTTCCATGATATCTTCTGTGCCAGTTATCATGTCTGTGAGCAGTGTAGCAGGATACGATCCATGAGCTTGCTACCTCCCTTCAAAACAAAGCAAATCTTATTCCGATAAAAAAAGCAGAAAAATCTCCGAATTCCGTTCTGGCTTAGGATCGTGGCATATCTGAGACTTTGACGGTGAGCAAACTCTTGTTTTCATAGTGTATTACTGACATCAGATTTAGCTAAGATATAATCAATAATTCAATTTAGAATGAAAGTTAGTTTCTTACGTGTCTGTTTCCACAGAAATAGTATATTGATCAATAAAAAGATGTAATCACTAATGCTGGCCTCTTATACACTTGTTTATTTCATGTCTTACATAGAAAAACAAGAATAGGATACATATTTCTACTGGCCTGAGAAACCCATTTACAGTGGAATTCATATCGACTATGACCACAAAACTAGATGAGAAGGAGGAGCCTCGGTATTAACCTCACTCGATATAAATCCTGGGAAATTAGATCAACAGTTGAGGCCACGGGGTGATCTGTTATGGAGCACTGAGCAGGTGTGGCACGCGACAGCGCCGGCGCGTGACAAACGGGCGTACCACTGTCAGGCCATACTCCCTTAGGAGGTAAGACACGAGGAAATTTCAATGCCAAGCTACAATCTCTCAGAGGTTGAAACACATGAGCGTGCCAGTGGCAGACCACATTCCCTCAGGGGATGTGACAGAATCAACGCTCCAGCATGGTGGTCAAATGGTAGGTAAGTTGTCTGAACCCTTGGTAAAGAAAGATGGTATTGCCAGCCAGAGTCTCTATGGTAAATGTCAGTATGTCAATGTGCAATGGGAACTGCTACTCTATGCTTGCTCAGTTCTCATGATAATCTTTGTTTTCTTGCGTAACAACGCCAAATGGCCAGACTGGTATATTGATTATCAATTCAATGCATAGTTGACAAAAATATGTATTCATTCCGATGAAGCAGGATATGCTTTTCGGTAGATCTCGAGTTTGTTCAGCAATTCTGAATGTAAGAAAATTGTCTGTCGTTTAATCCTTTTGTAGTTCTATCTTCATAGATCCATTAAGTTTCGCGATAACGAATTATATCTATGAATGTGCTGCTCCTGTCGCTCTTCTAGAGAGAGCGTTCTCTAGACAGGAGCCGAATTAAGAATAAGATAGATTTCAACTAAGGACATTAATGACCTCGATGTACACTTGCCTGACTGCTTAGTTCTATTATGTTCCCTTCTAACCCCCAAACAAACTTTATCCCTCGAACCCTTCCCATCTCCTCAGTACCTCTTTATTCACCTCATCATTCTACAATCTCCACCATTAACCACCTTTTTGGCCACCTCAGTTTTGACACACTGCACCAGCGCCCCTCACCCCCACCCCCGTTGTATACCGGCTGACCACCCACCATCCTCTCATCACACCTCTTACACACTTTCCCAAATACCTCATGCAGGACAACGCATGAAACATATGATCTTCCTAATCAAGGAGGAACATTTTATTGAGAACAAAAACGATAATTGTTATTTTTCTTCATGTCAGCTGCCATTTGTTAGGCTGTCATAAACAGATCTGCGAAAGTAAGAGATACTGGTGCAGCGTCAATGGTGCTAACAGTGAGAGGTAACATGAGTAATTGCTCTCAGCTGATACCTTTATACTGGATAATTCTGACCAAATCTTCTAGTTCCTAGACACATCACGCACATCACTTTGATGTTATTCTATCTATACTAACAGACGATAGATGTGATAACCATGTGCTGGAGATATGTCTCTTGTGTTTAGTAGTGTGATCCTCTGTCGAAACCCGTGAAGCGAAATATTTGATGAAGTGTTTGGGCAACAACACAGTGCAGGTAATAAAATGGGGAACCAACAGCGTGAACTGGTTGTGTTCTCTAGCCTGGCGAGCTGTTCCGGGAAGGGGATGCAGCCATGTGGAGGGACAGTTCTCCCACTGGAAAAGATCCAGGTCTGTCTTCCGGCGTTTCTACCACCGAACTCAGTGGAAGAGATAGAGATTATTTTTTGTAGGAATTTGATGACCGGTTTTCTGGCATATTTTCTTTTTTATTTTCTTTAATGTCATACCAACATCCTACCGCATGCTATGTGGCTGGTTTTCTGCTATTCTTGCTAAATGTGCTCTAGTCAACCTGTACTTCCACCACAGACTACATTTTTCAAAGGCATATCTATATCTGCCTTTTAGCATCTCTCATGTGATCAGTGTTCTCCATTATCTGTAAGCAGTTTCACTCGTATTTTTCGATACTTTGCATTCCAGCCCTAATCATTGAGGTTATATATTTCCACTCAAGCACAGAATCTGTTCTACAGATGATTCTGCAGCGAGAGTACACGAATTGTGTCTCCTGTCAACATGTATGAGAAGGTAAGGAGGCGGGTGTGGTATAATGCAGGAAGGAGCGTGGACGAGTTGAAAAAAATATCGGGGTAAATGATTGGGATAAGGAGTATCAGGTCTGAGCTGCGTGTCGGGGATGCCCCGGTTACATCAGCTTGTAATTTCACAAGTGGCATCAAACATTTACCGTCAATTTCGGGTCGGTTATCAACATCACTGAAAGGAAAGCATAGGTCAGTGATGACCCCTTTTCATCCCTCGTGCCGGAATGTTTATTCCACAATAGAGCGAAGCGGAACTGTTGCCGCAACTCGTTTGTAAGCGCGAGCGGACGTGACGTCATCCCGCCCAACGGGACACATTGAATGTAGGCGTCAAAGGATGCGGCACTACCATAAAGACCGAGGGGTCCTGCTGCAGTGCTAGGCTGCCATGTTGATCCCGAGTCTCACACTAGCAGCGTCACTTCCCCGTCCTCTACTCCTGGGTTCCTCGTCACCTCCGTCTCACATACGTACGTTTTCTACAACAACATAAATGTAGACTCTGATCATCCTGTGACCTATCATATGAAGAACAACACCTTAGGTATGAGGCTGTGATCAGTGAGACGTCCTGGAAAGAGACAAATATATATCCTCTGAAAAAAGAAGGATTTCTATCTGCATGTGATTTTCAACAGAAAATAGAAAGTAAAGGTGGAAGAGCGTCGGGGCAGGAGGAGGGGAATGAGGTTGGGGAGCGTGAAGGGGAGGTGCCTGAGTTGTGGGTGTAGCTCCGCTGTGCCTCGGGGTGCAGTGTCTCCAGTGTGCACAGTATCCTCTGGGGTCCTGCCAGGAACACCCTGGATACACCTCTCTCAGTGAACTCGTCTGGTTCTTGTGTCATGATGACCAAAAGTTGTAACCAAAGTATTAGCGCATGAATCTCAACCATAACTAGTCACTTTCATCTCTAAGAACCAAAGTGACCTTAAGGGAACAATGCCAACCAGGCGAAGCAGCCGAGTGCCGCGACCAACCGTGCTTGTGTTGTCGTGGGCTCTGCTGACAACCCGAGGCCTCTGTATCTACCTCGACAACGGGAAGGTGACATCAGGTAACAACTATGGAGGATATGGCTATCAACATATCCTAGTGGAAGAACTGCAAGGATCTGGCGCCTACTCTGGTGGAAATAACGAGTACTGGAGCGGCTCCGGCAGCAGGCCGGGCAATCACTGGCACTGGCCCGGCAGAGGTACAGTATCTCAAGTTATCGAAATGAATTACTTGAGCTTATGTATTTACAATGACTTTTTATCGGTTGCTGTTGCTGCAGTGGTGTCTTCAGCAGTTGCTGCTGAGAACATTAGCAGTCATATCAAATTGGGCCATATGATTTTGGTAACACTTTTCTTGTAATAAGGAAAAATAGCTACAATGAGACAGGAAGTTTGGGATTCTTGCTTGTGATATTACTTGGTGCTTACGACTATGACACCTGGTCTGAGGTCAGTTGGTTTTTGTTATTATCAAGTTGGTGAACATGGTCTGGTTCATTAGATTGTATAGTAAGATGAGCTGACTTGCATGAGATGTGCTAATCTCAATGATCAGGTTAGTTTACCGGGGATCATGTCAGATGGTGTTTATGATCACATCGGATTATATATGTCAGGTCAAATATTGTTGGTACAATCCACTTGTCTTGAATCGTCCTGATTACTTTTCGAATATATTCTATACATATCAAGTGATTTCTAAACTACACATGCAATCAATTTTCAGAAGAAAGGGATCGTTTTATTTGGTAAGTTTGAGCAAAATTCCCTTTGTGAGTCTATGTCTCAAAAGAAACTGCAATAGAAAAAAAGATGAATGACGTCTTTGCAGTAAGCGTAGGGAACAACCGGATGGATACCCATCAAATGTATTACCAGCCTGAAAGAAGTGGCCACTTAACCTTTTTGTAAATAATCTCATTGTTAGCTTGCGTGGAGTTGAATGATAAAAATGACCATACGGCAGGATAAGAAAAAAGTTAACTTTTGTTACGTTGGAGTATTTCTGGCATTAAGAATTACACTTGGTGGCAATGACCTACAAGATTTACGGTTGTTAATACAAAGAATTTTAACACTAAAGACGATTCATAATTAACAAAACCATTACCAAGTAAGTCTCTGATATGAAGCATCGAAATTTTCATAAGTTCCCAAAAGTCTCCATCTTCATGACCACCTTCCTCCTCAAAAGTGAACAAAGAAAAAGTAGTTTTCTAACGGTAATGTTTTTAAAGATCCAAAAGATGAACACGTAGATATACCCATTCATATTTACTAAAGAAAATTCATTTTCATTCGCCATTGTTGAATGGTGAATTAGGGCTGTTTATATAGCGGTACTTTGAATAATTATGTATAACAAATTGGCGAGGAAATTATAAATTGACATCTTTTTATCTATAAAAGCATACAATGGCCTTTGACCCCTTTTTCCTATCGTAATTTTCCTTTCTTTGGTGAAAAAAGACTAGTCTAGTCATAGTCCAAGAATGATAATGGGACTTTCACTTAACACTGAAACTTACTTCAGTAGCGACAGCCAATATGATTGATTCACAAAATAAAAGACAAAAAGGACAAAACACACAATCTGCGATGAACTTTTGTGTGACAAGTAAAGCTTCGAATCCCAGGTTGATTCCAAGGAAATAATACTTTTTCGCACGAATTAATCCAAGAGTAGATTCATGATCGAGGAAAAAACGAAATCTGATATGAATTATTTCATGAACAGAGAACCTAAGCTTAATCATGCAATCAATCGTTTGCTCAATCATGTCCAGAGGGTTTCTGAAATGCACTCTGAGCCCCTCGCTTTTTTCTGTCATTTGATATCAAATGCAATTAACATTTGGTTACAATCAATGCTTGGCAGTTAGATATTTTGAATGAAATGATTATTTGATGCTCCATGAATAGGTTTGATAATGTCCCAGTAACTATCACAGTGAGCTCAGTATCAGAAATGAAAATTTCTTGCCTATAAAATGGTTTCTGTTAATCAGTTTCCTCAAACACATGGGTTTATGCTTAAACGTTCTTTTTAGTACAATTAAGCTCTTAGAAAATGAATCCAAGTGGCGATAAAGCAACACCCAACATATCTGTTCTCATGCTGGTGGCACTGAATGTTCTTATACACTTCTTTGGGTGTTTGGCATCGGCTAATGAAGTAAGCGAGCTATTTAAGCATTATACATAATAAGGCTTTGATAAAAGTAAGAAGCACATGCTGAAAATTGATGCAGATTTCTTGTGGGATCTACTCTTTAAAATGATTTTAATTGAATTCAGTTTCAACTTTTTATTCCGTTAAAAAAGGTAAGGAATGGGATCCTAGTACTGTCACTAAGCACCTACGCAAAATGTTACCAGATGTATGTGGTAAGTGTCAGTATGATCTAATACAGCATATATATTCAGTGTATACAACGCATCTAACAGAACACCTCTTTTAGTCGCCTTCTACGACACGCAGGGAATAAATCGATAACGAGAGATATTTCTATATCCCGAAACAGACGGTGAATACTTTTATTATCAATGCTGTTTATCGTATTGGTTGAGAATAATGATTAGATTATCAGTCGCATATGTGACAGTCACAATGAATTGAGAAACGGTTTAGTTGTGAACACATTACAATTTTTGCGACGGTCAGTGTGGAACTGAGAGAGTATGGTTGTAAACACATTACATTTACTGTTTTTTTTATGTCTAACCCCAGTAACTGCGATACAATAAGGGCAAATGTATCCCCCATGCAGCCGACACCGTTGGTGTGACAGAGGGAGGGTGTGTACTGGGGTCTGAGTGTAGCATCAAAGCACTGATTTGCCACCTTCCTGCCTCACGTAACACCTGGCCTCCTCTTACCGAGTGTCACACGGCAGACGCGATGCCGTTACTACCTGGCTCCCCGCCAGTTCACCGCTCTACACCCTGTTATCTTCTCTAATATAGTGATATCTATATGGGTTAACTTATGATGCCTTCATAACTCTGACATCTGTTATGAATTTACGGTAAGATATGATTAATAGCAGTTAGAGGTTGTAGAACAGAAATAATTCCCACCTACGATTTCCGCCTACATATGTATCTGTGAACGTTTCTGAGTGACAGGAGTATCATGAAAAGAAGCCACTCGTCTCTGAGTGCTTGTTGGTATCTTTGTCTCTCTGTAGATCTGTCATTTACGTGTTACAAATGAACATTCAGACATGTAATGTTGAACAGTGACGGAAAGGATGAAATAGTATTAGAAATGCATTCAAGGGAGCAGTTAGAAAAAACACGTTGAGGTAGAGAGTTGGAATGATCTGGTTAATATAACATAATTTCACATACCAAAATGAAATATGCCATTTTATTATTCATTTCGACTGACGCTGCTTCCTTCTGAAGAAAATTAGTGGAAGTGATTGTAGGTAGTGAGGCCGTCATGACGCAAAGCAGTGTGACACTGTCGTATATCTTCATCATAATCACGTCTAAGTTGCTGGTTCGAGGTAACTCCAGATACGTAAATGTTTATCAGCAGTTCTCTTTCTAATGTACTCTTGACCATTGTATCTATATTTACCATTTTGGTCATAATAGGAAAAACCAAGGATGTTATCTCCTTCAAGGAGATTTATTCTCGTATAAATGAATTATCTTGTATGAAAATTAACCTTGTTTTGTCTGCCTAAAAACTGACCTACAAAGACAGCTGATACCAGTTTATGTTCCAGGCCAGGCAAGAATATCTGAAGTTATTCAAAAGCGAAAGTATGGCGAGGAAACAAACAGATAAACTAGATGTTATACACTGTTATGAAATGTTATACAATGGAATTCTTTTCAGTTCCTTTGTATAACATTTGAAAGGCAATAACATACCTACCTGGTACACGCAATGTTGCTTCTTAATATTAGTGACCCAGACCAGCAGGAGGACGGTAGGAGAGTCAGTTTGTAAAGGTGCATTGCTTCACCAGAGTTATAACAAGCATAGGCTAGCATGACAGGGATGTTGCTCTTCAAATATGGGAGGAAAAGGTTGTGGCATTTTTGTGCTCTTGCAATAAGCTCACTTGAGAATTTCAAGTAAGTTCGCAAATTTGAATATCTAAGGAAATCCTAAATTTGGAAGAGTTACCGATGATAGTTACTAAAGAGGAAAGATGCTTGAAAATGTTCTCACTGGCGAAAAATGGCTGGTAATTCAAAACTTCGATACACAAATTTCTCCAGTGTAGAGTATATGAGAGATCAGAAATGAAAAAGAAAGTGACATGGAGTGCAGATATATGATAGAGAGCAGTGGAGCAGAGTAGTGAAAGAAGTTGTGAAGGTTGGTGTCACCTTTGCAATTTGTTCGTGGAAGGAGGAGGGGAGGCGAAATGAAGGAAGTTGAGATACGTTCCTGAAAGTTTTAGAAATATGTAAAGATGTGAGAGAACATTTGTCAGAGCTATAACATAACGGTGGCCAAGATGAGAATTTACTATACAGGCCAGAATCATTAGTATTTTGAGCAACTGTTCCATATCCACAAGTCTTATTGTCGCCATCCACCCCTCTTTTACCCCGAGTGAAATCAAAGTCTTTCAGCTTATAAACTCTCCTGCTATCGCATCTCTTCAGCCAACCCTTTCCATTCCAGGTTATGTTGCTATTCTTTAAGTTCTACAGGTGTTATTCTGGCTACTGCTTTCATGAGCCGCCTACCTGTATGTGTCCCAGACCCTATAACCGCAGCACGCGACTGGGTGTTTTTTCCTATTGTTTTTGTGTGCAAACCAGCCATACGAGAATAGTAGGTTAAGCTAGCTCCTTTTTCATAGCCTTTCCAGTCAAATCTACAAACATCATAGGAGTTTAGATTGATCCTCATTGTGTTTTTCTTCTCTGGTAATACGATGATTTTAACCTTTTCAATCGACATTGAATCTATTTGGGTATACGTTTGCTCTTGCATGTCGTGTACTATAGAATAAAACTACCAAAAGCAACAACAGTACATGGGATAAAGGCAAGAGATGAGGTGGATGAGTCACTTTTTTCTTGTTTGTCAAAGGGGGGATTTGGTGGGAAAGGTATGTGTGGTAGTCATCTTTCACTTCCATGAACTGATGGAAATAGTTAAAGATATATGTTCCTATAGCTTAGTAATGAAGAATATTAGTATCTGCAAAGAGGCACTTCTAAACTATAAGGAGTCATCCAATCCTGGAATTTTGTTAAGATTCTGAGTTTCAGGAAGCAGACAAAATATTGCAGACATAACATCCACGAGGGTATGATCACTATGAAGGGTTAGCGTAATTGCGTTGTGAGTGAAAAAGTTATCAGGGTGAAACACTGAGTTCCTCATAAACATGATTCAAAAATTTATAACTAAGGACGCACTGGCAACGCTAAATCTAAGGCAAGGAATGTTTACATAACGAATAGAGAAGTTTAGTACTAACTTATTGAATGTGGAAATACTTGAGTTTTACAGAATAAGAACAGTTTTGTATAGATTGTTGTTGATGTATCTTAATTGATTTTGTGGAAAAAATCTGTACTACAAAGTACACTCTTGGCTCTCTTCCGGTACTATATGTTTATGTCGGACTTGGTCTCTCTCTCTCTCTCTCTCTCTCTCTCTCTCTCTCTCTCTCTCTCTCTCTCTCTCTCTCTCTCTCTCTCT